>PVLC010047354.1:0-11327 GCA_004027655.1 Graphiurus murinus
CTAAAAATGACAATGTTTATAAAGATGTTGACAACTAAGATGCATAAATTCTTTTGATAATGTTTTTCAAAAATGAAAAATACATTGTTTATATTAAAGAAAAATTAGAAAATAAATTTATTATATTTATCAAAAGCAAAAAATCAAGGTTTGTTATCAGGATAATTTTTAGCTCTAAGATTAGCTCTTTTAAATATTTGTCATAGATTCATACTTACAGAAAACCAGTATCATAATCTCATGTGATTTGCATAATTCTGATCCCTTTGGAATTAACTTTCTAAGCTTAATTTACATTTCAATATCACTAGACTGTTTCTTTTAGTACTTTGTTAGAAATTTACTTTGTAAGCATGCTTAATGACAACATCAATATCCTGTACACAAATAAAATACGCATAGTAAATAGTTTAAAATTTGGGAGAATGTTCATAAAAAAGAACAAATGGAGAATTAAAATTGTTTTCTAAATTAATGTGATTTCCCTGAATAATTAAATAGAAAATGCTTTGTATTAGAGTGGCAATAGGACAAATATTAAACTACTTACTGGGATGGTTTTTATCTAAACAATTCGTGTGACAACTTTAAAGTTCTTGCTTCACTTTGCCATTATAGACCTGAGTGATTAGTAGCAGAAAATTTTACTTTCATTAAAAATTCTAAATGTAGAGTCACTCATCTCAAATTATAGACACCTT
The DNA here is from genome assembly GCA_004027655.1 of Graphiurus murinus. Lineage (NCBI taxonomy): Eukaryota > Metazoa > Chordata > Mammalia > Rodentia > Gliridae > Graphiurus > Graphiurus murinus. The sequence goes on from PVLC010047354.1 coordinate 702, forward strand.
TTTATCACCACTGCTATATTATTAATCTTTGACTAGTTAATGTAGTTAATGTACATCTACTGGACATAAATATTATGTTCGGATATTAAATGTTTATACATGGAGGAGTTTCAATCATTAGTATACAACATCTGAAACTCATATTTGGAAATTGATTTTAAGAATGAGAAAATACTGCTGGACATAGTGGTGCATACCTGTAATCCCAGTACTTGGGAAACTGAGACCACAGAATCACAGGTTCAAGGACAGCCTCAGTAACAGAGAGACTCTTAGTAACCTAGGAGGTCCTGTTTTTGAACAACAACAACAAAAATAAATAATAAAGAAAGAAAGAAAGAAAGAAAGAAAGAAAGAAAGAAAGAAAGAACGAATGAACGAACGAACAAAAGAAAGAAAGAAAGAAAGAAAGAAAGAAAGAAAGAAAGAAAGAAAGAAAGCAAGCAAGCAAGCAAGCAAGCAAACTGGGGGTGTAGCTCAAGAGGCAGAATGCCCTGAGTTCAATCCTCAGTACTGAGAGACAGAGAGGGAGAAAAGAAACAGAACAATTAATTCATCTCTAACACGGTTTGTAGGACTATGTGAAATGGTAATATGGTAAAAACAAGAAATTTGACAGAATAAATCTAAACTTAGATGATTAAGATCAATATATCTGCAGATTTGCAATTGAAAACAACCCAGGATGGCATAATCCTATGACCAACAGGAGCAAGGCACTGACCATAAAGCTTAAGAGTCCCTATTTATTGGGTATCATAGACTGAGTACTCCAAAACTGTGCTTTGGTATCTTAGTTCAATTAATATAACAAATTTAAAAATGAAAACTCAGAATGAATTCTTTTCATTTCTGGAATCTAACATCTAATTTAAAATACTCTGTGATAATTTCTATGAAATGCAAGGCATCACAGGCTACTAAAGGAAGACAATATGCAAATAGGAGAAAACAGCTCTGCTATTTAAAAGTAGCTATGGTGTACAAAAGTCACAATGACAGTATTAAAAACTGCTTTTCACCTGTGGTCTGTTTTGCTCTTTTGTTTTTAAATACATAGTCCTATAACACACGCATAAACATACAGCTTGAATAGATCTAATTGTCTTCTTTGGAAATTTCAAGTTTTAAACATAGTGTAAGTAGAATTGAAATGACAAATATTTAAAGGAGTAGTTTGGAAAGATTGTATTCAAGCTTTTTTTTTTTTTTTTTTTGCGTTACTGGGGATGGAACTCAGGGGATTCTACCTCCGAGCTATACCCCCAGCCCTATTTTTTATTCTTTATTTTGAAACCGAGTCTCACTAAATTGCGGAGTGCCTCACTAGGTAGCTGAGGCTGGTCGTGAACCCGGATCCTCTGGTCTCAGCCTCCCGAATGCTGGGATTACAAGCATGCGCCACCACGCCCGGCAATATTCAAGCATTTTGATCATATATTCCAGGGAAATCAAATAAAAATTCATGAAAATATTTCACCAAACATTTGAATTATTATGTCATTTAAAGTACGATTTCTTTGTAAGAAGTATTAATCATTTTAGACAACAACATAACTATAATAAAATCTAGAAAGAAAAACTGCCCTGGTGAATACATGCTTATTGACTATATTTGATATACTCTCTGATCTATTGCCAATTTATATTTACTTAATAAGTGCATGGTAATTATAAAGTGATTATCAAATATAATATTTAATCATCATTGTACTTCTAAAAAATTTGAGTAAATTATTCTTTAGTCATCCCTGCAATATGTGTGTTTCATTGTTCTGAATAATCACATTTATATGTAAATGTCATTAAAGACATCTTATATACCTGTTTTCTTCAGTTAGTTCATGCTAAATTTAATTGCAGTGCCAATATATTTAAGAGCTGAAAATATCATCTCATAAATATCAGTTATCTTTTCTAGCCTAAAAATGTAACATCTGTATTATGATAAAAGGAATTAGGCCATTTCTTATTCCAGGACATTGGGGTGTGGGAAAAGTGAAGATGAATAGAAGATTTATGATGCATGTCAACTTCCTTTCCTGTTTCCTGAAATTATTCTCTGGAACATGTCAACATAACCTACTGGAGGTTTACCCCCTTTATTTAGAAATTAATTATTACTTAAATAAATATCAAGGTAAGAATAAGGGGTCACTATTTCAGTACATATACATTAAAAACAGAGAAAAGAATCAATTAACTGGAAGGTAGAAAAATATCAATTAACTAATCTGAAAAGATAGGGAAAAAGTCTAAAAAACAAAAATGACCACACTATAATCCAACTAGAAATCAACAGCAAAAATTAAAAGAAAAATTTCAAATATTAAAAGCACACTTTTAAATAATCAGCGGATCATAAAAAGAAATCTCAACTGAAAATAAAAGGAAGAAATAATCAAAAGGAAATTGTGGTGACGATTCTCGATGATGTGGTTAACTCTTCTTAGTCACTCCTCCTTCTCCCTACAATCTAGTAAATGTGGCAGGACTCTATTTTCTGTTACTTGACATTGTAGAGACTCTTCAGAAGCAGATCATTGCAGTGTGCCAATAACCACTCTACCAAGGCTGTTGTTTTGGAATAATCCAGGTATTTGTCTAAGACAACATCACAGAGAATATTTACAAGAATACAATTTCCTTTGCCTGCTTATAAAATATAGTCAGCAAAATTACAATTTATTCACTCATTCATTCAACATTTATCAAGTAGAGGATACTTACCAGGTGCAAAGAATAGGAAGGAGAAATAAATTTCTCTTTCTTCAAGGGATTTGTCTTTTAAAATGGGATTCAAAAAATTGGCATTAACGAATTTAAATATTTTAAGTACTATGATTTTGGAAATACTTTAAGTAAACATAATTAAAACAAATAGCTCACTGACAAGCATACTCAGAATGTCAATGTTACTTGGATATCAGCATATAGTCTACCTACTTACTACTCACTACACCTATTTGTTTAGTTTAATTATTTAAAAAGAAATTAAAGTGCCTTTAAATTCTTATCAAAGATGTGTTAAACATTCTTATAAATAAATAATAATGATTTATGTGTTACATTAAAATGTAATAAGTATACATATACCAGTAAATAATACATTATGATTTATTAGATATTCCAAAATTAGTTAATCCAATGGTAGGTAAAAGAAGGGGACATACGTAATTAGGTTGCCATTTATAAACATCTATCAGAGTGATCTATGTAGACAGGTTGTTTTTGTTTATTTGTTTGTTTGTAATTTTGTTTTGGAGGGGCACTGGGGATTGAACTTAGAGGCATTCTACTTCTGAGCTACACTCCCAGCTCTATTTTTTTATTTTGAAACAGGGTGGTGCTATCACTACGTTGATGAGAATCTCACTATTTGCTGAGACTGTTCTGGAACCTGCAATCCTTCTGTCTCAGCCTCCCAAGTACTGGTATTACTGGCAAACACCACCAAGTCAGGCTCTGTGTAGACAGTTTTAAAAAAACCTTATGTTCTTAAACCTTTCATGTACACATCTTTATTAAATAATAATTGTTACTTTCTTATGCTGGAACTGTTATGTGCAAATGACATTTTATTCACTTTCATAGTCTTCAAGTATTCACTGTTTCTTGTGTTTCGATTTCTGTTTCTAGTTTTCATAAAGCACCAGCCAGCACTCTAACTTTATTAACTTAATAAAGAATATTATTACTAAAGCAGATCATCTCTAAAATAAATTTTAAAACATGGGCAGTTGAAAATAAAATTATTGTTTCTACCAATAAACCAGAAAATGCATGCCAAAAATGTTAAACTTCACCAAGGCAAATTGGCAGGATTGTAATCACAGTACTTGAGAGGCTGAGATGGGAGGATCACAGCTTCAAGGCAAGTCTCAGCAAGTTAGAGGGACACCCGCCACCTCCAGCAAGTTGGCAAATCCTTATTTCAAAATAAAAAAAAATAAAATAAAAAGAACGCGGGGTGTAGCTCAAAAGGAGAATACCTCTGGGTTCAATCACGAGGGGAAAACTATTTAAGTAACTAGATACTAAAAGACAGATAATTTAACTTCTTAATGTGTTATAACAATGAATATTGATATATACATGCGTGTATTTTACTATTAAATCAAATTTTTGGTGATAAATTATATCCCAGCGTTATTTGCTAATGTGCTTTTGCTCATAACCATCAATATTCTGACACTAAATATATTTTTCTATTAAATAATTTGGGAATGATTAAAATATATATAAGATATGTATAAGCTACTGTAAAAGTGTTAGGTTAGGGCCTCAAGTGCGGGGGTTCCCTGCTGCAGCCGTCCTTTGCCAGTCGGTATGATGGCGCCTGGCCTGCCGCCAGAGCACTGAGCGCAGGCAGTTGCCAAATACTCCCTCCTGGTGCAGGTAGTTTCTCCCCGGTGCTGAGGGATGGAAGAGGGCATTCCTTTTTCATCCTAGTTTTCCACACCCCCGCATCACAGAGACTGGGCCTCCACGTCCTGGCCCTCCCTCCCTGTTGTGAGTGTCAGCTGGAGCGTCTCCTCCCTGGTACTCTTCGCTCTAGGCCCGGGTTGGGGTAGAAAGGCGCGTAGCACCACAGCCCGGGGAGTTAGGGTGGTGCGCAGACACCGGAAGCCAGGGGAGCCGGAAGTGGGCGGGGCCGGAAGTGGGGCGGGGCTAGGGGGGCTTTGGAGGCCGAGGAGCGTTGGTCGCATTTGTCTGGGGCCGCCCGAGGCCGTTGTCCGTGGCGCTCGGCTTTGTCCCCTCCTCTGGCAGAGACAGGTAGTCGGGGAATAGGGAACGCTGTGGAGGGGTGGGTTGTCAGGAGGACAGTTCTCTGGATGCGTTTGAGGCAAGGCGTGGAGAAGCAGGGTTGGGGGTGCGCCCGAGTCGCCAGGCCTCGGAGAGAAAAGCCCCCGCGTTCCCGTACCCCCAACGCACTTCTGCCCTGGCTGACTGGACACTAAGATGGCTGCCGTTGCCATGACACCCAACCCTGTGCAGGCCCTTCAGGAGGAGGCGGTGTGCGCCATCTGCCTCGATTACTTCACAGACCCCGTGTCCATCGGATGCGGGCACAACTTCTGCCGAGTATGTGTAACCCAGTTGTGGGGCGGGGAAGACGAGGAAGATGGGGATGAGTTGGACGGGGTGGAAGAAGAAGAGGAGGAGGAGGTGGAGGAGGAAGAAGAGGTGGAAGAGGAAGAAGAGGAGGTGGAGGAGGAGGCAGAGGCGGAGGAGGAGGCGGAAGAGGTGGCAGAGGCAGAGGAGGAGGCAGCAGGGGCAGAGGAGGAGGAAGAAGTAGTGGAGGCCACAGGGGCTAGCGGGGAATGGGACAGCTCCAGCCCGGTGAGAGACGAAGATTATGAGGGCGACCTGGAGGAGGAGGGTGAGGAGGACGTGTTCTGGACCCGCGGCATGGGTGGATCCAACTGGGACATCGTAGACTATGTGTGGGAGGAGGACGAGGAAGAGGAGGAGCTAGACCCAGTCACCCCACCGTCTCCACCTCCAGCCCCTCGGAGGTGCTTCACCTGTCCCCAGTGCCGAAAGAGCTTTCCTCGGCGGAACTTCCGCCCTAACCTGCAATTGGCCAACATGGTCCAGGTGATTCGGCAGATGCACCCCACCCCTGGTCTAGGGAGCCAAACGAATGAGCAGGGCATCTGCCCTAAACACCAAGAAGCTCTGAAACTGTTCTGTGAAGTGGATGAAGAGGCCATCTGTGTGGTGTGCCGAGAGTCTAGGAGCCACAAACAGCACAGCTTGGTGCCGTTGGAGGAGGTGATACAGCAGTACAAGGCCAAACTGCAGGGGTACGTGGAACCACTTAGGAAGCACCTGGAGACTGTGCAGAATATGAAGGCCAATGAGGAGAGGCGGATGACAGAACTGAAGAACCAGATGGAGTCAGAGCTGGCAGCTGTAGCTTCAGAATTCGGGCGGCTAACACGGTTTCTGGCCAAAGAGCAGGCAGGGCTGGAGCGGCACTTCCGAGAGATGCGTGAAGCTCAGTTGGTGCATGTGGAAGCAGTGGCCAGCCGCCTCACAGAGCAGGTCACCCAGCTGAGCCGCCTGCTGGAGGATGCCCAGGAGCGGAGTCAGCAGGGTGGCCTGCAGCTGCTTCAGGACCTCAAAGAGACTTTCAGTAGGTGTGAAGATATACAGCTGCAGCCCCCAGAGATCTTGTCCCCTGACCCTTGCGAACCCCACAGCCATGACTTTCTGACTGATGCCATTGTGAGGAAAATGAGCCGGATGTTCTGTCAGGCTGCCAGAGTGGACCTGACCCTAGATCCTGACACGGCTCACCCAGCGCTGATGCTGTCCCCCGACCGCCGGGGTGTCTGCCTGGGAGAACTGTGGCAGGAAGTTGCTGACCATCCGGAACTCTTCTCCACTGACTGCTGTGTACTGGGGTCCCAGGGCTTCTGCTCTGGCCGGCACTACTGGGAAGTAGAAGTGGTCGGGCGGCGGGGCTGGGCGGTGGGTGCTGTCCGTGAATCAACCCATAATAAAGAAAAGGTGGGCTCTGGGCCGTCCTCTGTGGGCAGTGGGAATGCCAGCTCCTCAGGCCATTTACATTGTCGCCGCCGGCTCTACGTGCCCCAGCAGCCCCTATTCCAGCGGGAAGTGTGGTGTGTAGGCACCAATGGCAAACACTACCAGCCACAGAGTTCAACGGAGCAGACATTGTTAAGCCGAAATGAGAAACCACGGCGCTTTGGTGTGTACCTGGACTACGAGGCTGGACTCCTGGGCTTCTACAATGCGGAGACTCTAGCCCATGTGCATACCTTCTCGGCTGCTTTCCTGGGCGAGCCTGTCTTCCCTTTCTTCAGGGTGCTTTCTAAGGACACCAGCATCAAGCTTTGTCCTTGATCAGCCTGCCACCCACAGGGCCCCTCTGGTCATCACTGGGTGGGGGAGCATAAACTTGGGGGCTCAAAGGCTCCTCCCACTATTTGTTATTGTGGCTTCCTGCTCCTCCTTGACCCCATGCCCCTGCTTTTCCTCTAGGAGCCTTAAGAACCCTCCTGGCCTCCAGTTCAGCCTTTTCTTACCTACTGTGTCTGTCCAACTGGTCTTTGCATGGGCCCCTGATAATGAGGACAGCTGTCTGGCCTTCCTTCCCTGTCTGCCTATCCCAGTCCAGCCCTGGCATCCAAGTTTGAGGAGGGGACAAGAGGAGATTGTTATTTCATTCCTTAGCTTTTTTTCTCCGTTCCTATTCTTCAAATTGTGTCACTTCTGAGGCAAATTTTAGCAAAGGGATTGGAAACTGGTTTAGAGAGGCAGGCTGGGCAAAAAGAATAGAGGTGGTAGTGAAATGTTTACTCTCCTTGGGAAAAGGAGGAATTCTAAACTTTCATTCCCCAATTTCTACCTCTATAGTCCATCTAGAATTTAGCTTTTAGTGAAAAATTTGTGATGGTTAACATGATTGAAACTACATACCATTACTTCACCCAATAAATTATTTTCTCCCCTTTTTCCAGCATTCAATCTGGGAGCAAAGTTTCTCCCACCCTACCCTCAACTTCTTTTCACTGCCAGCCTCTTTTCCCCCTTTCTTTGTGGAATTGCTTTTGTCATTTCCCAGCCTTTTCCCATGCCTTTTCTTACTCTCCATTTGGCAAAGCCCAATGGGGAGCCTGTGGACAGGGACAGGGGTTTGGTTCCCTGGGGGAAGGGAGGAACCTTCAGTATAATCTATTTTTCTAGGAACTCCTTATCTTCTGTCACTTATCAGCTTTGTTCTCTGCTTTGTTGGCTGTGGTCAATTCATGATGTTGAGTAAAATGGAAGGTGAATTGTTTTGCAGAAATGTTTATTTGCTTAAAAAGAAGTGTTAGGTTAGATAATTTTTGTGTTTATTATCTACTGAATTTTGAAAGCAACAAATTGTATGAATTACACAATTTAAGGGCAAAATGAGGTTTAAAAAGGTTAGTTTCCATATATACTTCAGCATATTGCACTATATTGAGGAAGTACAATGGTAGAAATAATTCTTATTGAAACTACTTGCATGTACAACAGAAAACTGGAGCCAGAATAACATCTGATTTAGAAATGTAGGACTGCAAGAATTTATTGAAGCATTTGGAATAATGCCCACTGATTAAGAAAATATGTTACATTGAAATTTTCTTTGTGTGAAAAAGGCTATCTCATGATTATAAGTTTTCTTTTAAACATACTTTGGAATTTTAGGAAAGAATGGCCCAGTTGAAATCCCCTCCTCTATTCAAACTGACAGGTGAAAATCAAGATTATGTCTTACTCTTCTAGATTTATAGAGTTATATACCTAATTCATTAGGTAACTTTACATATTCTTTTGACTCTTTCCTGGGATTCACTATGAGGAAGTCAGTGTGTTTGGTTAAAACCATTATTAAAAATATCATTTTGTATAACATTAAAATAAGTGTCTCTTTTTGAATATGTTGTTATAGTTTTATTGTCAATGCAATTTGTGTTTTGAGTTATCTTTCCTAGAATAGATGGCTTGTCATTGACTTTTAATTTAGTGTGCCTTCAAGCTAATTTTTAAGCAAAATTAAAAAATCGTAACAAAGATGTATGCTATATTGCACGAATTACTACAATAAAAATTAAAAAAAATAAAAAAAATTAAAATAAAGAGCAAAATGGCCAAGAAAAAAATAAAAAAATCTTGTCTCTATCCAAGCACATGCTCTCTGTAACAGCAACTGGCTCATGTGGGAATCAAAGGTTTATCCTTAGCGTCAATAATTTCATGCCCTAAGAAACTAAGTCCATCCACAGAAGAACAAATTATAGTTTCAAGAATTTGGTTTGAAATAAATTTTGTGTAATATAAAATTCATTTTTAAAAAAATCCAGAGGCATTTAAACACTTTTCCAGCACAAATGTTAAAATTCCATTAAAATATTTCCAACTTAAAAATGAAAATAGAAAAATTATTACTTAAATAATTTTTATATCATTAGGAAAGCTTTAGGTTTCTAAGCAAGTTCAACAAATACTTATTAAAGTTAATACTTTGAAGTATTTTCCAAATGCTAGTATATTTCATGCCATAATTTTTTATTCTTTTTTAGAATTTTATTAGTACAATGTAACTATACATTTCAGTGACATTCAAAGTGATGCAGAAATATATGCATACATCACTTGATGTGTTTCTTTCCACACCACACTGCTCTACTTCCTCCCTTTATGCTAGTGAGATTGGTAGCAATACCTTCATAAGTCAAAATACCATTTGGTCTGTTTACTTCCTTAAGCCTCCTTTTCTCCCTCATCTTTTCCTTTTCCTGTTCCCATTCCACTCTTCTACTGGTGTCTCTCCTTATTTTCATGAAGTCCCTTTTCCTTAGTGCTTTCTCTGACATTTGAAAATAGCACATTAATCTTTTTCCAGAAGTTCCTAAATATATCATCTAGAAGTAATATCAAATCTATGCTAATTGGCCATTTTCTAAATATTCATTAACCCCTCTGTACAGATATTCCCTTAATTCAGGGTTCAGCAGCAATATAGTTGGAGAAAATTTCTGAGAAACTTTCAGCATGGTTTCACCCCACTCTTGTGAGCAGGCATGTGTATAAAATTTTAAGTTTGGAGAACTTTATGTAAACTGTTTATAATTACTGTAGCTAGTGTTAAAATGCATAACAATCTTAAGAGTATAACATACAAAATATTTAGTGTTGTAGAACCAAACAAAACTGAAGTTTCAGTGATATGGAATGTCTTTGGTGAAGGAATAGGAAGGGAGAACTAACGAAATGAGTCCCAAGCACTGTGTTTGTTCCAACATGTGTATTACATAATTTTAGAGAAAATTTATGGAGATCCATATAAAAAAGCAATAACTGAAACCAAGCTTTCAAATGAATTGACTAAGGATAGAGAATGAGAAAAAAAATGGAAAGAACATATTTAAAATGTACCCTCAGCTGAGAAGTGGCATGTCTTTAAAAGCTTCATGACTTCAAACTATATTGTATCAAATACCTGAAGTTATAAATATTGATTAGCTGGTAGCTCTGAAGGGCCTAAACTATGTCTTTCTTTAGTATCTGTTTAGGATCTTATGTGTACAGTCATCAGAAAAAATGTTTATAAATGAAAATACTTTGCATTATACAGAAATCACACAAGTATTTGTTTTTATAATGCTATCTGTGGTACTCTGTGAATGCCAAAATGAACAAAATATGTTCTTTTCTAGTTAATCTTTGTGATATCCCTCAGATATTTAATAGATGAAAATGTAAAAGAAACATTCTATCAAGTGTGATATATTTCAATAAAAAATTTCCAAAAAGTGAAGTAAAAATTTGCAAATTCCATTATTTAATCAAAACTCCAATGTTAGCCAAATTTATGGTTTTGCTTTGAACACTTCCTTTTTAGTTTGCTAGAAAATTTATAAATGAAACCTTAAGTTGTCAGTTAATGTTTGTACAAATTACTGAGGAATATGTATATATATATGTATATATATACATATATAATATTTAAATCTTCCTCTTGTTATATAAATATCAAATTACCTTAGGAGCATTATTCCTTTGGAATGATGTGCTAAGTTTATACTTATGTGTAGTATTTCATCAGGATGTAATTATTTT
>PVLC010047355.1:0-11148 GCA_004027655.1 Graphiurus murinus
AACCTGTTAATGCTACTCTGAGATGAACTCTCTCATAGGCATCTCACAGCAGGGCTGGGGCGGCATGGGACGAGGAGGCTGGCTAGCTTGTCAGGCGAGTCCTCCAGGCTCCACACGTCACCTCGACATCCCACTCACTCTGCATTGGTGGTGCGTGTGTCCTCCTCAGTGAGATTTCTTCATATCCCTACATTTTTCACTCTGTATGATTATATTATTAAGGGAATATTGAAGGGCGTGGCTAGCCACAAAAAGGTTTAACCTATAGTGTCTGATATGTGAAAATAATTACCCACACCACCTTGGCTAAATCTACTCCTCATTTGTCTTATAAATGCTTTACTCATCCATCCTTAATTGAAACCTATCTTCCCTGTGGAAGATCATGATATAGCTCTTTCATGAAGGGATTGTGTCTTAGGTGTGTCTCTACATTCCCTCAGAAACCTAAAGAAATAGTCTGCATATAAGTAAAGATGATTAATATACATTTGTCAAGTGTTCTTTATGCATTTAAATTTACAAATATGCAACAATCTCAATAGTATAGATATATAATAATTAAAAGACTTATATAAAAAGCAAACAAGAAGCTAGACGTGGTGGCATACACCTGTAATCCCAGTATTTGGGAGGCTGAGACAGGAGGATCTCAGTTTTGAGGCTAGCTTCAGCAATTTAGCAAGACCCTCAGCAACGTAGTGGGATTCTATTTCAAAATGAAAACTAAAAAGGGCTGAGGGTGTAACTCAGAAGTAGAATGTCCCTGGGTTCAATTCCCAGTACCTAAAACACACACACACACACACACACACACACACACACACACACACGGGCTAAGGATTCATTGGGTCAAGGCAGACCATTATGTAACTCATAAGTAGAGTACTTGCCTAGCATGCACTGCAAAAAATTAAATTAAGCTTAAAGCAATAATATAGATAATAATAAACAATGTGGACAACTTTTCAAGATTACATCTACCTTGTAAATCAAAACAGACTTGTATTATATACTTGTGTTTATTCTAACTATACTTATGTCTATTCTGAATTCCCTACTAATACCTGATAAATCAAAAGCCTTCATAGAGTCTAAAATGGATGTTGGTAGGAAGGTATAGAGCAAAATGAAATGGTAAAATAGTACTGTGATGAAGAGTTAGATACAGATATGTAGATATATACTATCATATATATATATATATATATATATATGTGTATACACATATATATAATAGGTCAAGAAAAAAGCATTTTGATGATGAATAAGAAAAACAAGGGAAAATGGTTAAGACATAAATTGCAGTATGCTTTAGATTAAAGACCCTCCCAAGGACAAACTCTTGCAGTACTGTGGATTGAACCCAGCACTCTATCTCTGAGCTACACTCCCAGCCCTATTTTTATTCTTTATTTTAAAACAGGGTCTCACTAAGATGCAGAGGGCCTCACTAAGTAGCTGAGGCTAGCCGAGAGCCTGCGGTCCTCCTGTCTCAGCCTCCCAAATTCTGGGATTACAAGCGTGCACCACCATGCCATGATTGACTTGTTTTCAACATACCTTACAAAGATGTATTCTTCCTAAGCCCTATTTTTTGTTTGTTTGTTTTGTGTTAATGCTTTTAAGGTATTGCACAGTCCTAAATTCTGAGAGAATGGAACAATAAAAAGTGAAGACAATTCTACCTGGATGTTACTCATGCAGAGGTTCTTTTAAAAAAAAAAAAAAATGAGGGCTCTTTAAATATTAGCCAGGATGAGAATACTAGGAAGACAACTGAGATATGGTATGCAGGATACAGACGGGCAACTTCTCGGTGCATTGGCACAATGTGAGCATCAAAGTCTGTTCAATGAGCAGATGAATGAATGAATGAATGAATACATGCATGCATGCAAAGACATGGAATTAGAATTTTATAAACCAAAACTTATGGGAAAACAATGAGAAAAATTCTACCAGGCTTGTAGGAGTCAGTTGATATTAAACTAACACGATTGCTTAAAAAGTGCTGAATGTGAATTTAGTTGATTTTGAAAAACACCTGTAGTACAAAATCATCTTGCAAGCAACTTAACTCTGGTTGGTTCTTATGCTGCTCAGAAAAGATCTGACAACCAGCTCCTTCAACTTGCAGACTGAAACAAGCAGCGCTAGATGAGATAGCTCATCCTGCCCTGGTGGTCCAGCGATTGCTGATGAGTGTCTCAGGAGGCAGGCTGTGACAACAGAGAGGATAAATAAAGCATGGCGGCTTCCTATTTTTCTCACCACTAAGAATCTTTTTCTTATTTCTCTTACATCGATTCTAAATTTTGAAAGCTTATGACCACCAAGGACACTATGTGATACGCCCCAAAGTCCCTTACCTATCTATATCGATTAAACATATATAACTAAAAATACAATTTTAAAAGAGAAGTGATAGCTGAATGTGGTGGCACATGCCTGTAATCCCAGTACTTGGGAGGCTGAGACAGGAGGATCTCAACAACTTAGCGAGAGTCTCAGCAACCTAGCTAGACCCTGATTCAAAATAAGAAATCAAATAGGGCAAATAGGGCTAGGGTTTCGCTTGGAGGCAGAAAGCCCCTGAATTCAATCTGTGTGTGTGTGTGTGTGTGTGTGTGTGTGTGTGTGTGTGTGTATGTGTGTGTGTGTGTGTTCACATGCGCACGTGTGTGAAAGAGAGAGAGAGAGAGAGAGAGAGCATTCTACCTCCAAGTATAGCTTGAAGGTAGAATGTTTCTGAGTTTAATCCCCAGTACTAAAAACAAATAAAATAAAGAAAAAATGGGAGCTAAGAAAAGGACAGAAATGAAAAGAAGTCCTAAAATTAAGGAACTTATTTTCTTCCTCCCATTTGACCTCTTCAAGCAAATATAACTCTTCAGTAGACTTTGCATGGACCGATGTGGTCTAAGGTCAGAGAACCATAACTTTCAGTTTGGAAACTTAAGGCAGCTACAAACCTGAATCCCTTCTCCTAAAATAGAATAGAGACAAACAGTCATAGAAAATAACAAATGGTCACCAACTCAAATATCACCTTAACCACACACTCCTGAGTGGGAATTCTATTGAAATATGTAATGTCTTCATTTTCTTTGAAGAGATATACAATACCTCTAGTTTCATCCTTTCCTTTATCAATAGAAATGTATGTGGCATTTAGGGCAGTCACCTATATGTGCAGACATAAAAGTTGGCTATATCTGCTTTAATGGCTCCCAATCTTTTGGAAAATTTTGAGTTGAGATAACATTGCTCTCGACTCTCTATTGGAAGGTACAAAACTGAGCTGCTAAAAATGCTAAATCTACTCATAAATGTGCAGCCCATGCTTACACCAAAAGAAGAAAAACAAAAAGGAGGAGGAGGAAGAGGAGGAGGAGGAGGGGGAGGAGGAGGAGGAGGAAGAGGAGGAGGAGGAGGAGGAGAAGAGGAGGAGGAGAAGGAAGAAAAGAAGAGGAGGAGGAGGAAGAAAAATAGTTTCAGAGTGTTAACAAAGAAAACAGAAAGAAAGAGGAAGAAAGGAGGAGGAAGGAAGAAAAGGAGGAAGGGAGGGAGGGAGAGAGGAAGGAAGGAAGGAAGGAAGGAAGGAAGGAAGGAAGGAAGGAAGGAAGGAAGGAAGGAAGGAAGGAAGCAATTCACAGTGGATTCTAAGCATAAAAGTCAAGTGAAATTCTTGGCTTATGCAAATATTAAAAGAACAGTGACCTGAAAAAACACCATCAAACCAGACTTAAAATTGGTCTGGATAAAAGTCCTAGATAGCACCAACTACTTTTTTCCTATTAAAAAAAATGTTTGAAAGATTTCTGAAAGAGACCTGTCTTGAACTCTCACTGAAATGGGTTAGAAATGAGAGAACATGTGGACACAGCCTTCCCTTAACCCATGGACACAGCACCTGCATCTCTACCCACTTAACAAGTGTCTTTCCCACTGAGGACCTTTGGAACTTCCTTGGTTTATTACATTGTGTCCAATGTTCAAGGACACACAGCGAGGCTCCTTTGCAAGAAAAATACCTTTAATCCCATGTATGCCAGCAGTCCTCAAACTTTTTGTAAAATCCACCATCCTCATTGTCTAACCACCACCAGATATTTTATTTTCTTTGTTTTTTAAATTGGTGCATTGTAATCATGCATCCTAATGAGGTCCAAGCTGGTAGAGGCATACATGCACACAGCACTCATGTAACCCTTCCCTAATTCCCACCCCATTCCCCTCCCTCTTTCTCTGATTGAAATGCACATCATGTATATTAGGGTGTTCCCCCCCCCCCCATCATCTTCAGTTAAGTCGCCTTCTTTGCTCATCTAAGGTTTCTCCTTCTTCATCTAGAGTCCCTCCTATGACCCACCTTCTCTCTCTCTGTCTTTCTTGTTACATTTCTCAGAATTAACATCGTGTGCTTGATGACCCTGGACATACTCTGGGATCACTGAACTCACAAGATGAGGAGGAGGAGGGGGAGCAGGAGCAGGAGGACGAGGAGGAGAAGGAGCAAGAGGAACCCAGCTCCAAGTAGACAGGCACTTATCCCAGACACAGAGACTGAGCAGGGAGGTCCTCGCCTCTATATCCACGCCTGCCAGGAAGGCGAGCTGGTTACATAACAAACAAGACCTGGTGTTCTTAAACTCTCAGCCTCTGACTTCGGATAGTGGAGGAGAGAGAAGCCCCATCTGAGCAAGGGAGGTCTCTAGGGGAGGGTGTGCGTGTAGGGGGAGCATTAGCAAAGGAGACCTGGGAGGATGCCGGTGCCAGCCTCCACACCAGGCATTGGGAAGGGGGAGTGGGGAGGGGGCCGGGGGAAGCTCGCCAGGTGTGTGTGCATCTGTATCACTACTGCAGTGAACAACATCACGATACAAGACTGTAAGACCATAATGCACCAATAAAAGTATATTTGGAAAAAGAATCTCAGCCTCTGAGAGTCGACAGAGACCCTCCGGCTCTTGGAACCCAGGGTGTAGTGTGAGCCTCACCACGTAGCGAGAAGTAAAGCAAGCCTGGTTAGGAGGTGAAAGGGCCAGGATTGTGTGTGTGTGTGTGTGTGTGTGTGTGTGTGTGTGTGTGTGTTTTCCTGGGGATTGAACCCAGGGGCATTCTACCTCTGAGCTACACCCCCAGCCCTAAGCCCTACTTTATTATTATTATTTTTAAATAGGGTCTCACTAAGTTGTAGAGGGCCTCACTAAATTGCTGAGGCTGGCCTCGAGCCTGTGATCCTCCTGTCTCAGCCTCCCACGTGCTGGGATACCAGGAGTGCCAGGCTATATGCAGTACCTTCTTGAAGGAACTTAATGTGTGAGAACGCCGCTCCTGTGTGTACACCCACCCCAACTAAAGGAGCTGATTTAGATTCTGGTCAACAAGCCTCTTTTTTCAGCCCTCCCCGGGTTTGCATGATAAGTATGTACTGAATAAATTTTGAAACTCAGATTAAATGACTGTATAACTAAAATGCCCATGAGAATCAATTAAAAATATTTTCATCTGCCAAATACAGACTAAGTTAATTAAAAAGTTAAAATTGAAAAATCAGCAGCTTTTCCATAGACTAGCAATTGGGAATTTAAAAGTATAGTGGGGGGGGGGGACTCTATTTAAACTTGGAGAGCAAGAAAAATTAAATATGAATACCCCTAACTAGAAACACACAAATGGTGTACAAAGACCATTGAAATTTTTACTAAAAAACACAAAAGAAGATTTGAACAATAGAAGGGTAGATAGTATGGTTCCTGGATTAGAAAAAAAAGTTAATACTTTACATCAGTAATTCTCTATTGGATCTATTGACTTCAAATTATTTGGATAGCATCAGTTTTTTCCTTACACAACTATCCTAGACTTTGTCACGCAACTAGAAAAGAATCCCTAAATAAAAAACTTAAAATAGGGAAACAACTACAGCTCTGACAGACAGGTATTAAAGTAAATTATAAAACCACAAAAGCAAAACATTGTAAATTGGCACGATCAAGCAGAAACAATATTTAGAAATAGATTGAAGTTGTTAAAAGAATGTAGCATGAGCCGGGCGTGGTAGCGCACACCTGTAATCCCAGTACTTGGGAGGCTGAGGCAGGAGGATCACAGGTTCAAGACCAATCTCAGCAACTTAACGAAGCTCTCAGCAACTTAGTGAGACCCTGTTTCCAAATAAAATATAAAGTAGGGCTAGGGGTGTAGCTCAAAGGTAAAATGGCCTGGGTTCAATCCCCAATTCCACAAAAAAGAAAAAGGAAGGAAGGAAGGAAGGAAGGAAACATCAGGGAGAGTGGGGGGAAATTATTTCAGTATACATGAAAATAAATTTAAGATAAATAACTAATGTCAAAAAGTAAGATAAAAAATATAGAAAGAGACGGGAATGTGGCTGGGAATAGATCCCCCGCCTGGCATGCATGAGGCCCTGGGGCCTGTCTCCAGCACTGCAAAGGGAAATAGAGTACGAAAAGGAAGGGAGCGGTACTGAATCTCAACTCTTCTTTGACTATGGCAGCCAGAATGCAAGTCACCAGCAGAGTAGGGAAACAGGCACAGCTGTATCTTCAGGGCCCAGAACAGGGACTGGCACACTGTAGATTTGCAAGTAATTCAGTGTTTTTATTTATTTATTTATTTATTTATTTATTTATTTATTTATTTATTTATTTATTTATTTATTTATTGTGTGTGTGTGGTACTAGGGATTGACCCCAGGGGCATTATACCTCCGAGCTACAACCCCAGCCCTATTTTTTTATCTTTATTTTGAAACAGGGTCTCACTAAGTTGCGGAGGGCCTCACTTAGTAGCTGAGGCTGGCCTCGTACATGCAATCCTCCTGTCTCAGCCTCCCAAGCACTGGAATTACAAGCGTGCACCACCACGCCCAGCTTTTTTAGTGTTTTTAAATGATAGCACTTGAGTCAATTCTTTTGAGTCAAACTTCGTACAGATTTTTTTTTTTTTAACATTTAAAAATGGTTAAAAGATCTACAAAGAATTCAACAAGGATTCCGACTAGGATTGCATTGAATTCATGGATCAATTTTAGGAGCCTTGCCATCTCAAAGTTGTTAAGCCCTCCATTCAATGAACACGGATGTTTCCCCCACATATTTAGCTCTCCAATTTCTTTTGATCGTACTTTGTAGTCCATTTTGCATTTCTCTTGTCAAATTCATTCCTAACCAGTGATGCTTTTGTAAACGGAATTTTCTTACTTTTATTTTTTGATTGTTCATTGCAGTTGTGTAGACACACAATTGATTTTTGTGTATTGATCTTGTACCCTTCAACCTTCCTGTATTCATTTATTTATCTAATAGTATTTTACTGGATTCCTTCAGATTTTCTGTATACATAAAATTGCAAATAGAGACCATTTTACCTTGCCTTTTCCAATGCAGAGGACATTTCTTTCTTTCTCTTACCTGAGTGCCCTGGCTAGAATCTCCAGGGCAAGGGTGAAAGAAATTGACAAGAACACACAGCCTTCTTCTGTTACTGATCTTAGAGGGAAGACATCCAGTCTTGCACCACTAAGCACGTAAGCTATGGGGTTTCATCAGTACTCTTACCAGGGTGAAGAAGTTTCCCCTGTATCCCAGATTTACTAAGAGTTTTCATCATGACTAGGTGTTGGGCATTTTCAAGTGCTTTTTCTCAGCCTTCTGAGATAATACTGTGACTTATGTTTTTGCATTCTATTTATATGATGTATTACATTAACTAATTTTCGGGTGGTAAACCCATCTTGTACTTCTTGGATAAAACCAATGAATTCTAAAATTCACATTGAATTTTGAGGGACCCAGATACCCAAAACGCTCTTGAGAAAGAGCAAAGTCAGCTACTTCCCAACTTCAAAATATACTGCCGAGCAGGAGTTAGACAGCATGATAGTGGTTCAAGGGTGGACATAAAGATCAATGGAATAGAACTGAGGGTACAGATATAAACCCACACATACAATAAATTGTCAACAAAGGCACAGAGATCATACAACACAGAAAGAATAGTCTTTCAACAAATGGTGCTAGAAAAACTGGAGTCCCCAAGCAGGAAATGAAGTGGACCCTTAGTTCATACTGTGCAAAAAAAAAAAAAAAAAAAAAAAAAAATCAAAGTGGATTAAAGAAAAGCAAAACCATAAACTCTTAGAAGAAAACAACACAGAGTAAACCATTAGGACCTTGACTTTGGCAAAGGATCTTTAGACGTAACACCAATCACATGAGAATGAATGAAAAAAATAAGATAAACTGGAAAATGTATTGAAATTAAACACTCTTATGCTCCAAAGGGCACCATCAAGTGAAAAGACAGCCCATGGAATCAGAGCAAGTTTTCAAGTCATATATAATAACGGATTTGTAGCTAACATGCATAAAGAGTCATTGCAGCTCAATAACAAAAAGGCAAATAATCCACTTTTAAAATGAGCAGAGGAGCCGAGTGTGGTGGTGCACACTTGTCATCCCAGTACTTGGGAGGCTGAGACCGGAGGATCCGGGTTCGAGGCCAGCCTCAGCTACTTAGTGAGGCCCTCCGCAACTTAGTGAGACCCTGTTTCAAAATAAAGAATAAAAAATGGGGCTGGGGGTGTAGCTTGGAGGTAGAATGTCTCTGGGTTCAAAACCCAGTACTGCAAAAAAAATAAAATAAAATGAGCAGAGAAGATGAGTAGATATTTTTCCAATCGAGAATATGAATGGCCATAGGCATATAAGATGCTAAATCTCGTTAGTGACTAGGCAATGCATATCAAACGTTAAAATGAAATATCACATCACACCCACAAGTGTCGGTAATGATGCAGGGCCACTAGAAATCTCACACACTGCTGGTGAGAATGGAAAGTGGTGGTGCTCGTTCGGAAAGCAGTCTGCCAATTCTGTACACAATTAAATTTGAGTTACCATATAACCTGGCCTCGTATGCGCGCAGATCTGTTTCCAAGAGAAAGGGAAACACACGTCCACACAGAAATGTATACGTGAACATTTAGAGCGGCATCATTCCTCATAGTCAGAAGACGGAATCAACCCAACAATTCACCAGCTTATGAATGGATGAACAAAATACGGAGCATCCATACAATGGAATATTATGCAGGTATAAAAAGGAATGAAGTCCTAACGCATGTCCCAGCATGGATAAACCTTAAAGACACGATAATGAGTGAAACCTGCCATTTGCACATGACCACATGTTGTGCAATCTCCTTATATGAAGTGTCCAGCATTGAGAAATGTTAGAGAGAACATCAATTAGTAATTGTTCAGAGACCGAGTAGCGGGGGAAAGATGGGAGGTAAAGGGATCGTAATTAATATATGCAGGGTCTCAAAAGATAGTTCTAAAATCAATTGTGATCATGGTCATACATGCCCATGAATACGCTAAAAAAATAAATAAATAAAATAAAATAAAAACACTGCTAATTTTGAACTTAATTAACTGAGCTATGTGGTATGTGAACTATATCTCAAAAAAAGCTATTTAAAAGAAAAGCTATCGTGCCTCAGCTTATGAGGCATGATATTTAAGAATTCTTAAATCTTATGCAGTCAAAGATACCAATAGTAAAATCTCTCCAAAGGAAATGTGGAAAGGTTAAAAATAGCCAATTTGAAAAAAAAAATGCACATGGCAAATAAACGTGAAAAAAATTCAACACCACCAGTTGCTGAGATAAAATGAAAACAATAGATAAAAATGACACTAAAGCATCATTTTCTTATCAAATGATCCTGGTGTTAAGGAGAGGAATGAGTACAGTACATTACATACAGATACAGATAGAGAAATAAGTACAGACACACGCACAGGCACGCGCATACGCTCACACACATGTGTGCAGCTATTAGATGGTTGTTGAATTTTATGAGCTAAAAAAAACTCCCAAATATATACACACTCCACGTACATATACTCAGAAAACAAGTATACCCAAAGAGTATTAATGGTGTGCTGTACAATAAAATTACAGGGATGATTTACGACAAGCGAATATTATTTTCTAGGCATTAAAAAAAAAAAAAAAGGAGTAGATATTTAAAAACGGATATGCAAGCCAGGCACAGTGGCACATTTATACTCAGAGCTACTTGGAAGGCTCAGGCAGGAAGAGAACTGGAGCCCAAGAGTTTGAGTCCAGCCTAGGCAAATCCAGACTCAAAAAATGTATTTTTTTCTTAAATTTTCCCCCTTAATAGAATCAAAGTAGTTCAGAGAGCAACGAGGGCTCAGCATGGTGGGGCACATCAGCAATTCCAGTACTTGGGAGAATGAGACAGGAGGATTGCAGGTTCAAGGCCAGCCTCAGCAACTTAACGAGACCCTTAGCAACCTAGTGAGACCTTGTTTAAAAAAAAAAAAAAAAAAGTAAAAGGGACTGGGGGTGTAGCTTGAAAGCAGAATGCCCCTGAGTTCAATCCTCAGTACCAAAAAAAGAAAAAGACAAGAGCAATAAGGAAGGGAATACTCTGGAGAGAAATGTAATCAGCCCCCAGCAGGGCGGACACAAAGCATTTCTGTTGGCACAGGCTGGTGCCCAGAACAAAGACAGAGGTGCCGAGAGCCAGAGTCATCCACGCGACGAACACCCTCACCCCTTACCTGCTTTCGAAGTGACCAGCTGCAACACCAGAGGTCGTCTTGTGACAATGCCGGACCCTCGAGGAAGGAAGTCCCTAAAAAATAAGAAAGACGGGTAAGGAATTCTGGCCATCTGTCGGTCAAGCCGAGCTCCACGGTCGTCAGTTGCTGAGAGCCTCACTTAATTGCTGAGGCTGGCTTCCAACCTGCGATCCTCCTGTCTCAGCCTCCCAAGCACTGGAATGAGGGTAACATTTTTTAAAAACCAGAACAATGAAGAACAATGTGTTGAGCTGGGCATGGTGGCGCACACTTGTAATCCCAGCATTTGGGAGGCTGAGACCGGAGGATCCGGGTTCGAGGCCAGCCTCAGCTACCTAATGAGGCCCTCCACAACTTAGTGAGACTCGGTTTCAAAATAAAGAATAAAAAATAGGGCTGGGGGTATAGCTGGGAGGTAGAATGCCCCTGAGTTCAATCCCCAGTGCCACAGAAAAAAAAAAAGAACAATGTGTTAATACTCCTATATTATAGGGAC
>PVLC010047356.1:0-11113 GCA_004027655.1 Graphiurus murinus
AGCCGGGCGTGGTGGCGCACGCTTGTAATCCCAGCATTCGGGAGGCTGAGACCAGAGGATCCGGGTTCGCGGCCAGCCTCAGCTACCTAGTGAGGCACTCCGCAACTTAGTGAGACTCGGTTTCAAAATAAAGAATAAAAAATAGGGCTGGGGGTATAGCTCGGAGGTAGAATGCCCCTGAGTTCAATCCTCAGTACCGAAAAAAAAAAAAAAAAAAAAAAAAAAAAAAAAAAAAAAAAAAAAAAAAAAAAAAAAAAAAAAAAAAAAAAAAAAAAAAAAAAGATACTGGTACCCAGTGTAATCCCTCTACAAGTACTAATTTTCTAATTTTTACTGCTGGCTGACCAAGCTAGATGCTAGGTACCTAGATGGCTGGCCCACTGCTATCTTTTGATCATTTTTCTCACTCATGAAGCCTGGCAAGGCAGATCTAAAACATTAGTGACATTTTGTTCACTACATGTTTGCAATCACATAGGACCTATAACACAAAATTATGTCTTTCCTTTAAAAATAATATTTTGTTTTTTAAACATGCATTTGATTTTTCCTTTGGGTAGTGATACAGTAAAAGATTGTTTAGTTGGAAGACTGACATTTAAAATGTAGACAGGTCAAGTGAAAACTATTGCCTAATGAGCTGATGTATAGGCCTATAGAAAACTGCAAGTATATTTGGGTAAAATGTCTGTTTCTTGTTAATCTTATAGCCTATGGCATCATCAGCCAGAGGTTTACGTACTTGTGCCCAAGATAATAAATAGTCCTTTTACTGAAAAATTTGACTTAACCTTGTGGTATCCATCTAAACAATCAGTAGTGTACCTTTGACTCATAATCATAGACTCATAGGGCGAAAAGGTCCTAAGATATCATTTTGTTCCTACAGATGGACAGATTAAACCCAAAAAAATTAAGTTGGTGACATGGTCACCAGACAGTTAGTGATAAAGCTGGGAGCTGAATTACTTTAGAGTGCCTGGTGACTATAAAGAAAAGAGCCCTTTTCACATTATGCTATTCAGGCTGCTTCCTCATTTTTTCTCTTTTTGCATCAAAGGAAAAGATACAATATTTTCTATGGAATTGTTTTCCATAATGTTTTATATGGAAGATGGTAAAGTGAGATAATCATGGTAAGGTGATTTTTCATTAAACTAGTGATAATCATTATGTTACTATATATTTTGTTTCACACTTTAAAAGAATATAAGAATCACTCTAATTCTCAATCATTATGTATTTAATAGAATATTTTTATACTTTATGTAGCTCAAGTTTTACAGTAGGTCAAACAATGCAATAGAACATTTTAAGACATAGGAACCCATGAGGCATCTAAAATCTTGCATTGATGCATGTATATGTATATATACAAACATAGTGCATATATGTGTACACACATACTAGTATGAAGTGAACATCTGAATACTGGAAGACATCTGCTGTTTCTCTGAATATTATGCATTTATAACTTTTCTAATTAACTGCTGATTAACTTATCTGCTTTTTCATAAATGTTGTTGAGCAGAAAAAGAATTGGCAATAATAGTAAGTTAAGAAAAAGAATGAAATCTTAATATCATAATCTTAATATACTGAATAATTATGAGGATAGTGAACAATATAATGCTGAAGACCTTTATCCCTGGAGACAGAAGACCTGCACTGGAAGTTAAAGTCATTTGACTTGAATCTCAACCCTCTTATATATAAAACAGGATATTAATGGTATCTACCATGTGGGATTGTGGTAGGGATGAAATGAAATAATCCACATAAAACATTTAACACTGTATTTGGCATGTAGAAATAACTCAATAAATGGTAGCTATTATTGTTGTTTGTGTTTTCTGTGACAATTATTATAATACTGAGCAGTGTTATTATTTTCCTCAGGCTCATGTTTCTTATTTTTATTTTATTACTGCATTGCAATTTTACATCATAGTGGGTTTCGATGTGATTAAAAAATGTACATGCACATGGCTCGTCATGTATTCCCCCCATATCCCACCTTACTCTCCCCTTCTTCCCTCCTCGCTCATGTTAGTGAAATTGGTAGTAATATTTTCACATGTTTGTTTGCTTGTTGGTTTGTTTTTACTGGAGTTGGACCCAGGGGCATTCTACCTCTGAACTTCATCCCCAGCCTTCTTAAGTTTTTCTCTTTTTCTAATTTTATTATTAAATTGCAATTATACACCATAGTGAGATTCAATATGTTAGAAACATATGCACACATAGCTCTTTGTGTACTTCCCTCCATATCTCACCCTGCTCTGCTCCTCCTTCTTCCCCATACAAGTTAGTGAGGTTGGTTATAATACCTTCACAAATTACTGTAGTATGATTTGAACTATTTCCTTCACCACTTCTCTTTCTTCCCCTACCTCCCATCCTTAACCCTGCTCAACTACTTTACAGATCTATTTTTGTCTTATTTAAAGTCACTAATATTTCTATTATCTTTATAGCTTCACCAATGAGACAAAACATACTACCCTTGACTTTTTGAGACTGACCAATCTCATTTAGCATAATATTCTCCACTTATATCTATATTTCTGTAAATGACAATTTTGTTCTTTATGGCAGAGTAAATTTCCATGGTGTGTATATACCTCATTTCTTTATGTTTTTGTTGAAGGAAACCTGGTTTGGTTCCATAATTTGGCGATTATGAATTGTGCTCTATAAACACAAATATGCATGCATCCCTATCATATTCTGACTAGTTCTTGCTTTGTTTTGTTTTGGTACTGGAGATTGAAAACAGGGACATTTTACATTCAAGCTAAACTATCAGCCCTTTTTATTTATTTATTTTCTATTTTGAAATGGGCTCCCATTAAGTTGCTCAGGGTCTCACTAAGTTGCTGAGGCTGGCCCTGAACCTGCAATCCTCCTGTCTCAGCTTCCCAAGTACTGAGATTACAATGCCACCATGCCCAGCATTGACTCTAGTTCTTTAGGAAAGATACAGAGGAGTTATATAGTTGAATTATATGGTAGTTCCATTCCTAGTTTTATGAGGAATCTCCAAAATGATTTCCATAGTGTTTGTATAAATTTACAATTTCTCCAATAGTCTGTAGGAGTTCCTTTTCCCCATATCTTTGCCAGTTTTTATTATTGTTTGTAATCTTGATGATTGCCATTCTAACTGGAGTAAGTAGAATCTCTGTAGTTTTGATTTGTATTTCCCTGCTTGCTAGTGGTGTTGAACTTTTTTTCTTGTATTTATTGGCCAGATATGTATTTCTTGTTTTGAGAAGTATCTATCCAGTTCTATAACCCATTTTTGATTGGATCATTTGGGTTTTTTTTTTTTTTTGGTGTTAAGTTTTTTTTTTTTTTTTTTTTTTTTTTTTTGCGGTACTGGGGATTGAACTCAGGGGCATTCTACCTTCGAGCTATACCCCCAGCCCTACTTTTTATTCTTTATTTTGAAACCGGGTCTCACTAAGTTGCGGAGTGCCTCACTAGGTAGCTGAGGCTGGCCGTGAACCCAGATCCTCTGGTCTCAGCCTCCCAAATGCTGGGATTACAAGCGTGCGCCACCACACCCAGCTTGGTGTTAAGTTTTTTTAGTTCCCCTATCAGAGGTATAACTGGCCAAGATTCTCTCCCATTCTGTAGTCTCTTCAGACTCTTGATTTCCTTTCTGTGCAGACGCTTTTTTTAATTTGATGCCATCCCATGTATTGAATCTTGGTTTTATTTCCTGAGCTTTGGGGTTTTTAATTGAGAAAGTCTCTACCATTATCTCTATGTTGGAAAGTTGGTTCTATGATTTCTTCTAGTAATTGCGTGGTTTCTAGTCTAATTTCTAGGCCTTTGATCCATCTTGTGTTGACCTTTGCACAGAGTCAGATATATATAGGGATCTAATTTCAGTCTTCTATATATGCATATCCAGTTTTTCCCACCATCATTTGCTGAAAAGGCTTTTCTCCAGAATATGTTTTTGGCTTCTTTCTCAAAAATCAACTGTCAGTTGTTGTTGTTGGTGTTGCCTGTAATTCCAGTACTTGGTAGGCTGAGACGGGAGGATTCCAGGTTTGGTGACAGCCCCAGCAAATAGTGAGACTCTCATCAATCTAGTGAGACCCTGTTTAAAAATAAAATTAAATAGGGCTGTTGGTGTATCTCGAAGGTAGTATACCCCTGGGTTCAATCCCCAGTAACACACCACAAACACACACACCTGGCTATAAGTGTGTAGGTTTGCTTTTGTATCTTCTATTCCATAGTGTACTTGTCTGTTTTTGTGTCAATATCATGCTGTTTTTATTACTATAGCTCTGTAGTGTAATCTGAAGTTTTTTTTTTTTTTATCAGCTCTATAAGTCTTCTGGTTGAGTTCCTTGGATCTTCTTTTTTTATTTTTTTATTGGTGTGTTGTAATCATACATCTTTGTTAGGTACAAGCTGGTAAAGGCATACATGCACACATTTCTCATTTAACCATCCTCAATTCCCACCCCATTCCCTCGCCCTCCGTCCTTCTCAAGTTCAGTTTAGTGATTGACTTTAATATGTTTGTGAAATACATCATGTGCACTAGAGTGTTTCCCTGCCCCCAAATCACCATCACTTAAGTCATCTTCTTTGCTCATCTAAGGTTTTTCCTTCTTTGTCTAGAGTCTCTCTTATGTCCCACTTTCTCCCTAGCTTCTGCATATTAGGGAGAACATACGATTTTTTACTTTTTGTGACTGACTAATCTCACTTAGCAGGATGTTTTCCAGTTCCATCCATTTCCCTCCAAATGACATGATTTTGTTCTTCTTTATGGCTGAGTAAAATTCCATTGTGTACATATCCCAGAGTTTTGTAATCCATTCATCTGTTGATGGACATCTTGGCTGGTTCCATAGTTTGGCAATTGTAAACTGTGCAGCTATAAACATAGATACACATGCGTTGGTCTGATAGTTTGGTTTCCTTTCTTTTGGGTAGGTACCCAGAAGTGGCATTGCTGGATCATATGGTAGGTTCATTCCCATTCGTCTGAGGATCCTCCATACTGTTTTCCAAAGTGGTTGCACTAATCTTCAATCCCACCAACAATGTATTAGGGTTCCCACTTCTCCACACCCTCCCCAGCATTTGTTGTTGTTTGTGTTTTTGATGATTGCCATTCTGATTGGGGTTAGGTGAAATCTCAAGGTAGTTTTGATTTGCATCTCTCTGATTGCTAATGATGTTGAACATCTCCTTATACATTTATTGGCCATTTGTACTTCTTTTTTTGTGAAGTGTCTATTTGGTGTAGGTATCAAGGTGATACTGGCTTATAGAATGAGTTGGGGAGTGTTCCATATTTTTTTATTTCATAGATTAATTTGAAGAGGCTTGGGGTTAGTTTTTCCTTAAGGGTCTTGAAAAATCAGCTCAGAATTCATGGGGCTCTGGTCTTTTCTTTGTTGAAAGGATTTTTATTGCTGCTTTAATATCTTTGCTTGATATTGTTTTTCTATCCTCTTGGTTCAATTTAGGTAGGTTGTATGTGTCAAAAAATTTGTCAATTTCTTCAAGATTTTCCAATTTGTTGGAATATAAATTTCCAATAAAGCTCCTTATGATCTTCTGGATCTGTTATATCTGTTATCTCCCTCTTATTAATTAGGGCCATTACTCTTTCTTTTGCTTAGCTTGGCTAAGGGTATGTCATTATTTGTTTTCTCAAAAACCCAACTTTTTATTTCTGCATTGTTTTTATTCTCTATCTCATTAATTTTTGCTCTTATTTTAGTTATTTCGTGCCTTCTACTGGCTTTGAGGTTAACTTGTTCTGTTTCTATTTTTCTAGGGCCAAGAGATATATCACATATTTATTTCACATACCTTCAATCATTCAATTTTTGCTTTGTTTTTCCTGGGATTGAATCTAGGGGCATTGTGCCTCCGAGCTATACCCCAGACACCTTTTAAAATTTTGCAACAGGACTTTGCTAAATTGCTGAGGCTGGCCACAATCTTGTCAGCTTCCTATCTCAGTTCGAAGTACCGGGATTACAGGAATGTGTCACCGCACCTGGCATTATGTATTTTAAATGTGTAGAGTGTTCTCTCATAAAAGGAGGTTTTCAATTGTGCTGTGTAGAGACCAACAATTAATTTCTTTCTTTCTTTTTTTTTTTTTTTTGTTTTTTTGCAGTACGGAGGATTGAACCTAGGGACATTCTACCTCCGAGCTACACCCCCAGTACTTTTTTTTATTCTTTATTTTGAAACGGTGTCTCACTAGGTTGCAGAGGGCCTCACTAAGCAGCTGACGCTGGCTGCAAACTTGGATCCTCCAGTCTCAGCCTCCCAAGTACTGGGATTACAAGTGTGCGCCACCACACCTGGCTGAAACCAACAATTTCATAATTAGACTTTTTCTTTCTCACATTATCTTTTATCTTTTCACTCCTTATATTTTCACTGGAAACTTCTAATTGAAGAACTGTACAACTTATATATTAGCAGCCTTCCACCTTTGTAGCAAGTACTGATTTCATTCTCTAACCTTCAGCAATTAAAAAAAAAAAACTATCTTAATTGGGTGATTTTTTTTGTTTACAAATGCCATCAGTAATGTCAGTGTAATACTAGCAATACATGTTGTTAATTCCAGTAATACTGAACACAAACATTTTTTACCTAATTTAAATTTAATTTACTTATAAAATTAGTGTTCTTTTTTCTGGAATACTAATCATTTCTTTAGAAAAAATTGTTCTCTGCAACCGTACTACTTTAGTACTTGCAGGGTCCTTTAGGAATCACTAGAATTGTATAGCTGGTACAAAACTTGGAAATTTCCTTCTGTAGCAAAAGGAACTTTGTTTGCATTGATAGAATTTTTTAAGGATTTTGAGCTTCCATAATGATCATTTCTTCTATTTTTTTTTCCTTTAAAAATTCTGATTCTGTGGGGGGGGGTGCTGGGGATAGAATCTAGGGGCATTCTACCTTTGAACTACACCCCCAGTCCTATTTTATTTTTATTTTGAAACAGAGTCTCACTAAGTTGCAGAGGGCCCCAGTCAATTGCTGAGGTTGGCCTCGAATCTGTGATCCTCCTCTCTCAGCCTCCTAAGTACTGGGATTACAAGCATATGCCACCACCCTTGGCCTCATTCTCATCTTGAAGGTTCTTCATGGGATGATAAGAATCAGTGAGCTCCAATTTGTGTTTTTTTTTGTGTGTGTGTGTGTGTGTGTGTGTGTGTGTGTGTGTGTGTGTGTGTGTGTATGAATGATACTGGGGCTGGAACTCAGGGACATTCTACCTCTGATCTACACCCCCAGTCCTATTTTATTTTTTATTTGAAAACAGGGTCTAAGTTGTAGTTGGCCTCATTAAGTTGATGAGGCTGGCTACGAACCTGAGATCCTCCTTTCTTCAGCCTCCCAAGTACTGGGATTACAATTGTGCACCACCATGCTTGGCTCAATTAATTCATTTTGAATGTATGCCATGCTTAATCTTCTCTTGAATCAAAGTTTCAGGCCTACAATTACACTAGTATGTCTCCTCATTTAAAAAATCATAATCAAGCCGGGCCTGGTGGTGCATGCCTATAATCCCAGTACTTGGTAGATAGAATACCCCTGTGTTCAATCCTTGTTACTACATACACAGAAAATAATCACTACCACAAGAGTTTATTTGGCTTGTCTTTAACTCCATCTATGTTCCTTTTTAATTTTTTTTTATACTGGGGATTGAACCCAGGGGCATTGTTCCTCTGAGCTATCTCCCCAACCCTTTTCATTTGTTTCTTTGAAACAAAATCTTGTTAAGTTGCTGAGACTGCCTCCCATTTGTAATCCTCCTGTCTCAACCTCCCAAGTACTGGGATTACAAGCATGTGACCCTGCACCTGGCTGTGAAAGTGACTTTTTTCTGTGTGGTACTGGGGATTGAGCCTCAGGGGCATTCTACCTCCGAGCTATACTCCCAGCCCTATTTTTTATTCTCTATTTTGAAACAGGGTCTAAGTTGCAGAGGGCCTCACTAAGTAGCTGAGGATGACCACAAATCTGTGATCCTCCAGTCTCAGCCTCACGAGTACTGGGATTACAAGCTTGTGCCATCACACTTTGTTTCTAAGACGCTTCTATACACATTTTCTTCCTGTGATTAATATTGTTTGTGGTTTGTGGCAACTGACCAAGCTTGAAAGTCCACATTTTAGATAAACATGTTAATTTGAGCAACTTGGTGTATATATCTACAATTTAATTTCACTTTTAATTAGAAAATTCTAAAAAGTATGTTTCACTTGGTTAACATTAGAATATTACATTTTTAGTATATAAAAAGGTATGATTGAATCTTATTTTGACTTTTAGTTAAATCAGTGGAGTAAGTGTCCAGTGCACAAGTTTTAACCAAGATTTCTTGATTATTGAGGATCTGGCTAAGTTGTTGCATATGGCCTTGAACCTGTGATCTTTCTTTCTCGGCCTCCCAAGTACTGGGGTTATAGGCCTGTGTCACAGTACCTAGCCAAATGAAGATCCTGGCCAAATTAAGAATGTTGGGGTGTAATTAAGTGGTACAGCACTTGGCTAGCATGTGTGAGACCTTGCTTTTGATATGCAACACTGCAAAAAAAAATCTTGATTAAAAATTTCAACTGTGATGTAAGCTTATGACACCCTGAGCTATTAAGTAAATAGCTGAAACCCTAGTAAAGGGGAGAGAAGAGGACATATGGCAATAGTTTCCTATGAAGGACATAAGCAGAGTTCTTCAAGGAAGCAACTCATTTAGTAAGTTCAAACTTGTGGGGCCAGGGATATATCTGAGTATTGCTGGAGTGTCTTCTTGCTAAATTGCTGAGGATAGCTTTAAACCTGGGATCATCTGGAACCTAGAATCCTTTAGGCATGTACCTCCACCTTGTTGTGTCCCCCCTTCCCTTATTTTGTGTGTGTGGAACTGAGGATTGAACCCAGAGGAATTCTACCTCTGAGCTATACCCCCTGCTTTTTATTTATTTATTTTTGTTTTGAAACAGGGTTTTACTAAGTTTCTGAAACTCTTAAGTTGCTGAGATTACCCTGGAACCTCCGATCCTCCTGTCTCAGCTTCCCATGTGTTGGGATTACAGGAGTACACCACCACATCTGGTTCCTTGTTCCCTTCTGATGTACTAACAGAGGACTCCAACTGTCCTTAATGCTTATTTAATTATTTTTTTCTTTAGTTTGGAGCCGGGAGTGGTGGTGCATGCTTGTAATCCCAGTACTTGGGAGGATGAGACAGGAGGATTGCAGCCCTCCACAACTTGGTGAAACGCTATTTCAAAATATAGATTAAAAAACAGGTCTAGGGGTGTAGCTGAGAGGTAGAATGCCCCTGCGTTCAATCCCCAGTACTGAAAAAGAGGGGGGGGGGCAGAAGATCAATTCACTGGTAGCTCAGCTGTTAGCCCATTGTTGGAAGTTAGCATACCATTTTATAAAATTAATCCCAAATAAATGGGACAGTTAAGTGTCAGTGTGTTCTGTATTAGCTTCAAAGTGACTGGGCCAGTGGTTTTGAATGGTTTTTATTTTTGGTCACAAGATACATTGGGAAAGAAAATGTGGGGTTCTTTTATCCCAAATAATGGACATCCCTGCACAATTCTGCATTTACTTTCGAATGGTATTCTGTAAAGCACTTTCTTGAACCTCAAGAGAAGTGCTTCTGAGTTGGCTTATTGGTTGTAATGTAACTGCACCACTGAATGTATTTGCCTCCATTTGTATTCATCCTCATGCGATTCTCTGAACTTTGAGCCCTAAGCCTTTTTAAAAAGAGAGGTTAACCTGGGCATGGTAGCATACCCTGTAATCCCAGTGCTTGGTAGGCTAAGATAGGAGGGTCACGAGTTTGAGTACAGCCTCAGCAACATAGACTTTCAGTAACCTAGTGAGAGTATTTCAAAATAAAAAATAAAAAAGGGCTGGGTGTGTAGCTCAGAGGCAGTATGCCCCTAGGTTCAATCGCTAGTACCACCAAAACACACACACACACACACACACACACACACACACACGTTAGTAGTAAAGTTCCAAATACTCTGTCATGCTCTGCAACATTGTGTTTTTCAGTGACCTTATCAATGAGTATGCTCACATATTATGCAGATAATTGGTATGCAGACATTATAAGTGCAAAGTTAGCCTTTTATGTTAAGAAACATTTCTTTCTACATTCTGGTCTTTAAGAAATCTAGAAAATCCCACCTCATCTAGTAACTTATAAATGACATGGTCTTTATTCTTAAGGTGTCATTAAGAAAGTACATGTATTTTGTTAGGTGGCTAAAGAATTCTTCCTTCTCTCTATGTTTAATTTGACCTTTTTTTTGTGTGTGTGTGTGGTACTGGGGATTGAACTCAGGGACATTCTACCTCCGAGCTATACCCCTGACCCTATTTTTTATTCTTTATTTTGAAACAGCGTCTCACTGAGTTGCAGAGAGCCTCACTAGGTAGTTGAGGCTGGCCGTGAACCCGGATCCTCTGGTCTCAGCCTCCCAAATGCTGGGATTACAAGTATGCACCACCACGCCCAAATGTTTGGCATCTAAACATTTACTAAACCCAAGGTGCTATGTTGTTAATTAAAGTGAAAGTCCTCTATGACCCAGGGTTTTGTGTATACCCAGAGTTATGTATATTCTCAGTTCTCATGAAGATGGGAAGTATTGTCTAGTACAGAGATCTCTGATGATGATCATCAAGACTTCAGAGTTTACCTGAGCCATGGGAATTAACTTGTTCATAAATTTATTCAAATAATTATCTAATTTATACCAGGCAAGTTGCTAGGTGTTGGGAAAAAATTAGTAAATAAGGCAGATGAGCAGCCGGGCGTGGTGGCGTACGCTTGTAATCCCAGCATTTGGGAGGCTGAGACCAGAGGATCCGGGTTCGCAGCCAGCCTCAGCTACCTAGTGAGGCCATCCGCAACTTAGTGAGACCCTGTTTCAAAATAAAGAATAAAAAATAGGGCTGGGGTGTAGCTCGGAGGTAGAGTGCCACCGAGTTCAATCCCTAGTACCGCAAAAAAAAAAAAAAAAAAAAAAAAAAAAAAAAAAAAAAAAAAAAAAAAAAA
>PVLC010047357.1:0-11085 GCA_004027655.1 Graphiurus murinus
TGGGAGGCTGAGACAGGAGGATCACAGGTTCAAGGACAGACTCAGCAAGCAAGGACACTCATCAACCTAGCAAGACCCTGTTTCAAAATAAAAACTAAAATAGGGCTGGGGGGTAGCTTGGAGGTAGAATGCCCCTGGAGTTCAATCCCCAGTACCACACACACACACACACACACACACACACACACACACACACACAACTTCCTGAGAGTTATGTGTCCTTACTGAAGGAAAACCTGGAAAAGTGGCAAGAAGGAAATAAAGTTACCAATAAAGTCATACATAGAGTGGTTTATTTTGTCTGAGAATTCTAAAAAATGTGAAGGGTGGTGCACTCCTGTAATTCCAGTACATGGGAGGCTGAGACAATAGGACCGTAGGTTCAAGGCCAACCTCAGCAACTTAGGGAAACCCTGTTTCAAAAGAAAAAAAATGAAAAGAGGGCTGGGGGTGGAGCTTAGAGGTAGAATGCTCCTGGATTCAATCCTCAATACCAAAAATAAATAAATTTCTTTCTTTTAAGTGTTTGTGTGAATGTGAAGGGCATCTCTCCCCTACTCCATATACAAAGGGGTATATAGAGATATGGGTGCACACGTACACACATTTAAACATATATATATACACACACATAAAGCAAAATTGGGATAATAGATTGTGGATCTTTCTTTGTTCAACATTATAATGTGAACATTGCTTAACAGTTGAATAATATTCCACTGTGTGGAAATGCCACTGTGATTTCAGTAAAGGTTTGAGTGAATACTGAAATTATTTATTTAGGTTGAATATTGAGTTTTGCTCTCCCACTTCCTTTCAGGACACTTTTATTTTATTTATTTATGTGTGTGTATAGTAGTGGAGATTGAATCCATGACACTCTACTACGAGCTACATCCCTAACCCGTTTTATTTTGAGGCAGGGTCTCACTAAGTTGCGAAAGCTGGCCTTAAATTTGTGATCCTTCTGCCGCAGTCTTTTGAGTTGCTGGGATTATAGGTATGCACCACCATACTTGGCTTGAGGCAGTTTTAAACATTGAAAATGTCTAGTCTGGGCAACCATGTTTCAAAATAAAAAATAAAAGGGCTGAGGGATGTAGCTCAGTGGTAGAGCATCCCTGGTTTCAATCCCTAGTACCAGCAAAACAAACAAACAAACAAACAAAACAAAAACATTGAAAATGAACTACTCATTTTGTACCTGGAGTAACTTAATCTCTCTGAATTTGTTTCTTCACTGTAAACTGGGTTAGTATATCTAGTTTATCCCTGTCACAGTTTTGCTATGAGATCATGATTGGAGAGGATTTTGCTGTTCTTAGTATGAGTGACTTGGTGGCTGTCAAGGCTGCCAGCAGAGTTGGGAAAAGCTGAAGGAAAGGCAATGGTCTGGCAATGGGTATGCTGAGATCTTTCATGGACAGTGAGAAGGGGCTCAGGGCCTCTGGAAGACAGGATTCTTGCTAAGGGAAGGGCTGGGCTGGGCCACAGTTTTGGAAATCCGTAGTTTCATGCTGTGACTATAAGTGGTCTTTTCCAAAAGAAAGTGTTTTTTCAGAAAAGAGTAAGGCCAAGGGTTCTGCCATGGGGGACATAAGGAAAAAGGTATCAATAGTACCAGTGGGGATACGAGAAACGCAATGAAGGAAGAGCACAGGGCAGTCAGGATTATAGACAGGAGAAATGAGAAAAAAAAAAAAAAAAAAAGGTCAATGAAATTCAAGTCTAATTTCCACCACATACTGCTCTGGGCTCTCTAAAAGTTGGCCCTGCATAAACTTAGCTCTGCTTGCCTCATTTAATGAGATTTAATCAGTGAATTATGAAGTGAAATCCTAATGGTAGAGAGGACTAATACAGATGAACTAATTTTCCAGTTTCCTTATGATACAAAAAAAAAAAAAAATCAATCTGGAAGAAAGATAAAACATAATTGGAGAATTAGAGGCCACTAAATTATTTCTTGAAACTAATAGCTATTAAAGTTCAAAGTAAATTTACCTGCTAACCTGAGAGCTTCATGTAGTACTCTTCTGACTGAAAGAGTGGACCTGGCCCTG
Source organism: Graphiurus murinus (assembly GCA_004027655.1). Lineage (NCBI taxonomy): Eukaryota > Metazoa > Chordata > Mammalia > Rodentia > Gliridae > Graphiurus > Graphiurus murinus. Next base: position 2,064 of record PVLC010047357.1, read on the forward strand.
GCCAAGGAGGCTGCTGGGCCAGGCCCAGTTGTGGGGCTGTGGTGGTTTGGCCCCAGGCAATGTGCCCAGAATGGAGAGACTTTAGAAAGAGGAGGTGAGGTGAGGGTCAGGGTGGCAAGAACACTGTAGAAGGTGTCAGAAAGAAAAAGAGCAGGGGTTCTTTTGATATCTCAATACCCAGAATAACTCTGATCTTTTCTAAAATTTTACACATGAGTTTGGGAAACTATAGAGGAGCCAGAAAATGTGGTTTTCGGTTCTGGTTCTGACTGGCAGTGGAGCCAGATGTTTTTTGGATCGCCTGTAAACATTTCAGAAGACTCTTGTGCTCTCATAAAACCTCTCTCCCCCCAAATAAAGCTTGTTCACATCTTTTCAGGATTGCATTTGGACTATACTCTTTCCTTTGGAAAATCACCTCTACTCTTGGGGCTCCATCTAATTTTCTTCTTTGTACTGTTTTCACACACTCTACCATGCGCTTGCACTCCTGTGGTCGGAAAGTAATGTTACTAAAAAGCAAAAACTAAGAGTGCTGGAAACCAAATGTGAGCCACCTAGCTCTGAATCTCAGCTTCTTTTCACTGAGCCACAGCCGTGGATTTCAGTTTTCTCTTCCCATCCAGCCATCCAGGCCAAGTGGTCCATATCCTAGAGATGCTGCACCTGCAATGACTCTGAATGTAGGGGCCAACAAAATTAGGAGCCAGCTGAAGTCCACTGTGAGAAGGGGAACACCTGTCTTTAGCATCCTTCTTAACTCAGCTTGTCCTTCTTTCTCCTCCCTCTCACCAGGCCCCAGGACCCTGAAGATGCCCGTGCCTCCTGGGTCCTTCCAGGGCCTTCTCTCTCTGGCTTGGCTTGTGCTAACTCTCCCCTTCTCTCCTGCCATGGGTTATTCCCTCCAAAACTCTTACTGAACATGAGTTGCCAATGTAATGATATTGAGAGATGCTGGGATTTTAAGAGGTGATTAGTTAACATGGGTTAATGTTAATGGGTTAACTTGTTCTCTCAGGACTGGATTAGGTGCCATCAGAGTAGGTCATTACACAGTGAGGCTGCTCCCTGTGGTTTGTCTCTTCCACATGCCCATTTACTCTTCCATTTTTCTACCACATCTTGACACAATCATCAGATTTTGGTCTTTCCAGCCTCCAGAACTGTGAGCCAAAGTAAAATTTTTTTATATATATAAAAAGAAGTCTCAGGTATTCTGTTATAGCAACAGAAAATAGACTAAAACATCTCCCAATCTACCCTTTACCAGCCTCTGTTCTGGAGCTCAAGCCAGCCAGTCCTTGCCCATGTGTTACTGGGCTAATGCAGGGAATATCTGCAGCTTGTAACAGGGTCTTGTGGAGGCACAATGCCCTCCCTGAGTAACAGAGGGAGCCAAGCCCCAGAGTTCTGGGCACCATGAAATTGAGCAAGGGATGCAAACAGTCTGGCAGCATCCATCACTCTAACTACAGAGTCTACCAGGCACAAGAGAAGGGTCTTTGGAGTTAGACTGGTTTCATTTCCACTGCCAAGCTGAATAATCCTGAGCAAGTTACTTAACCTCTGGGTGCCTCCATTTCCTGCTTTAGGAAATGAGGCTATTTATAGTACTTAGCCCAGAAGGCTGGTTGGCATAAGGGTTAAATACCATAGAAACAATTAACTGAGTCCCTAAGACACTGTAGGGAGTTAATTAATATAAGATACATAAGAAAATTTAAAACATCACTATTATTTTACATTCAGACCCAGTCCTCTGGGGCTGGACTCTTGGCTGGCAAAACCCATTCTTGCAGTTTCTCATCTTGTTTAGCCACAACTTCTTCAAACCCAAGTTTCTCTTCCCCTGTAATCCCTAATCCCAGTTTTCTCTCCTTGATTTTCTCAATTTTATCCTAAGGAAGCCAAGGTGGTTTCAAAGATGGTAGGAAAGAGCTGCTGCTCACAGTCCCCGCTACCTCCCTTCCCTACAGAACCCACAGGCCCCAAATTGGGAGCACAAGAAATGTGTGCTCACGGTCCAGGGCTCTACAGAATTTCCTGCCCTGCATGAAGTTGGATGCCTCTGCTATAAAAATGTAAACTGGGGTTCTCTGTAGAGCTACATATTGCTAAAATTCTTCATCTCACGGCTAGAAGCAGTCACAGAAAGTATATTTTACGAAACAGAACCTAGCAAGCCAGCGGCTGCCCCTGTGGTTTCTCCACAGTTTAAAACAATATTGGACACCACAAAAGTGTCTCCTTTTTTATTCTGGAGAACTGACTTACAAAATCCTGGTTTCTATTAGGGTGTGTCTAGCACTTTCTGTGCTGCCAAGCCTTCCATTTTTATAGTCTGCACGCTGGTAGATTTTTCCATGAACAGGCTTAAATTTATTCCTAGGCAATGATGTTTAGGAAACCCAATATGAACGTGAAGATTGTTCTAAAGTGGCCTCAGAATTTGTCCCATGCAGTTGACTATAAAGAACATTTCTGATGTATGAAAAAACATTTTTATGCCTTAATATATATGGGGGGAGAAGGGTATTCACTCATGTTTTTCTGGTGGGTATTAGGGGGAGTTTGTTAGAGGAAGTTTATATTTTAAAATATTCCTTTCTTCCTTTATCCATTCTTTTCCCCTTCTTCTTCCTTTGTTTCTGCAGTGCTGGGGATTGAGCCCTCGTGCATGCTAGGCAAGTGCTCTACCACTGAGCCACACCCCACCCAGCCCTATCCTTTTATTTTCATACTCATATAGAATATAGCCCAAACACCCACTTACAAAGGCATTTTACATAAAGAGTTGGAAGCCAAGTGACTGAAACAAAACAAAATTATTTATATAGTGTCTTTGCAGAGATTTATGTGTGGATTCAAATGGGAGCCAATGGTAACTCTGGAGGAAAATGAACCAGTTAGAGAAAAGTGCTAATGGAAAGTGTGACTATAATTCAGTCTGGCTGACAAATGAAAAAGCAGGTGTTATATTTTCTTTAAAGAGAAAAACAGTGTAAGAAATAGAGCTTTATACGTGCATGCTTACACACATTCTGTCTCCATTTCCAGAAGCCTTCCCACCAGAACTCCAAATCACATTGCTCCAAATCCCACGTTATTTATTGCTGGAGCTGCCCGATCTTACAGATTCAGTTTGGGGTGAGTGTTTTTCTCTCCCTGACATGGCTACAGATATAGTGAGAGCAGGAACACATCCAGCTCTAGCTCCGTACACTACCACGGTGCCGGGCTCCACTCTGAACACAAAACAGATGATCCGCCAGCATCTTCTGGACTGCGGGGAGTGAATAGTGGAGCACAGCACTATGTGGTCTAGAGTGACTATTTTTTTTCATCTCGCAGTCTTTGCTGCCTTAAAGAGATCTACATAAAGTTTACAGCTCAACAAGCATCCCTGAAAACCATGTAGACCAATTGTGGTGCTGCCAGACTCTGCTCCAGAAACAAAGGGCTTCCTCCACAAGGTGCCAGGAGCTCTTCCTGCAGAAATCTTCTGCCAGAGGGAACGGTCTCACCTGAGGTCACGCACTAGAAGGCCTGCAATCTAGTGACTGATCACTGTGGGGTATGAGGGCCTGATCCCTTACCCCAATGCAGAACAATTGTGTGTGGTCATTCTGGCTCCAGAGCTCCCTGTGGGCTTGGCTGAGGCTGTGGGTGGGTTTGCATTGCTGCTCGGCTTCTCCCTCTGCACAATCTAGTCCCTTCCCTTCCCTCTTCCTTCCCCTCCTTTCTCTTCTGCAGGTATTGATTCTAAGAGAGGTTCCAAGTAAACCTTCTAAGTGCTAACTTCTGCCTCAGAGGTCCCTGGGGACCCAACCTATGACACTATCAATCCATGCACACACGCTTCCAGCCAGCCACCTGCCACTGTGTTTAGAGCACATGAATGGTGCCGGGATAGGTGATCTAAGTGAGAAAAGACTTGGTCCTTGCCACAAGGGATCTAACCAACAGTCCAGTTCGAGGATAACCACAAAATACACAACAGCAAGTGGCTGGTGTCAAAGAAGAACACACAGACATGGCCGAAGGTGTAATCCAGGCAAGGGAGGTCAGGATTAGCTTAGGCTGTGGTGATCAGTGTCCTGCTCCCCAGCCTATTTCAAGCCCTGGAGGAGAGAACAGACTGTATTATCTCTCATCCCATGCCCCATAATTCCTGACACAGTCCAAGACAGTGCAAGAAATCTTAAAATCCTAGAGACATAATGCAGCACAGCACTGAAGGAAGGCTCTGGCAGCTTTACTTGATGGGACAGGTTTCCAGCTACTGGTCTGGCCTTTTAGTGTGAAGTTCTCAGGAGGCTTCTCAAGATGCTCATTGATTTACTATGCCTAGGATAATCTTGGGAACACGAAGAAGTACAAGACAGGGTCCTGACTGTCAAAGCAGCTACAGTTCCTGATGTAGATGAGGCAAAAACTGTGCAAATTCCAACAACAAGAAGAAGAAATGGGAATATGACTAATAACCAAATGGTACATCATTGCCAGGTAGTCCTTGCCCTCAGCTGGCCAGTCCATCCATCATCAATCTGTTGACAAAGATCATTCAACAGCCTCCACCAGGAACCTAACCATGGGAATCTACAAATCCCTTAAGCTCCACAATACCTCAAAAGCAATCCACCTGCAGAGTTTACTGTCTAAAGAGGAAAAGACCCTTTAACCAAAACACCATTGTCAAGCGTCTGAAGAAAAGAGAGGCGCATGGTGCTGGGGAGCAGTGTGGAGTGGGGAGTCTGTCTCCTGCATTTCTCTGCCTCCTGAGCATCTCCACTGGGCTGTTCTGCTCTCGCCCCGACTCAACATGCCACCATCTCCTTCCACTCTCCTCCTTTGCTGCTTTTGTAACAATCTGTCAGTAACTTCTGTTGTTGATTTCTCTGAAATGCCATTTGCATCCTTCCTCTTCTGCTTCGCCTTAGTGCTACCGCCCTCTCTGCTATCGTGACCACACCCTGGAATCTGAGGCTACAAGCCTAGACAATCCCTGCGTTTTTCCATCTCTGCCAGACGTGGCTTCAGAAAATCCAGCTTTCATTTGGTCACATTTCTGCTCAAAAATCATGAGATCTTCCCAGGCACCATCAGGACCAAGTTTTTAAGATCTTTTGCAGTAGTGGGGATTGAACTCAGGGGGCATTCTACCTCTGAGCTACACCCAGCCCTTTTTTCTTTTGAAACAGGGTCTTGCTAAATTGCTGAGGCTGGCCTCAAACCTGCAATCCTACTGTCTCGGCCTCCCAAGTACTGGGATTACAGGTGTGTGTCACCATGCCCGGCTCAGACCTTTTTATAATAAACTCACTTATATTCACTTTGCTTTACTTCCCAGGACTCCCCAGTCTGTGCCCTCTGCTCCAGTTGCCCCCTCTCCATTTGTGCCCTGGCTCGGGCAGTGGCTGACTCCTGAAATGCCTTTCTCTTTTTAGCCACCTATTGTATCTACTGGCTCCTTGTCATTTTGTTCACATGCACCAAGCTGAGGACTTAGAGACAGGAAAGGTAGAGTTACGGGCCTCCTAATTTTCCCAGTTTTTTTTTAAATTCCCTACCACACATACATCCCATCACATGGAAATGTTTTTCTGTAGCATCTACCTGCGCATACAAGGCTGCCCCAACAGCTTGACTGCTTGAGACTGTTTATTCGTGGGTGGAAGGAGCTTGTCTACCCTCAGCTGGGTAGATCATCTTGATCTTTCAAGCCAGAAAGGGCAGGAAAGTTGACATCACTCATGTTTACTCCCCTGTTGCTTCTTAGGAAAGCCTCTCAATCACTCTCGAGTTAATACACCAAGGTCTAGGATTTCTGAGAGATGGATGGTGGGTTTGCCAAAGGGAAGACTGCCAAGTTGGATCTCTGGCATGGAACCAGTGTTCCATAAACCTGCCTCTTTCCTAATCATAGAAAGAACCATGAAATGACAGAAAGGCAGTGGAGAGCTGCAGGCAGCAGAAAGACACAGAAGAATCACCCTGTGCTTCCTAGAAAAAAAAAAAAAAAAGTAAATGAAGACTAATCTCATCATCAGTCCCCAATCCTCCACTCTGCTTTGCATGTTGTTGCTTGATAAGAGATCTGCACTGCACCCAGCAGGGAGAACTTTGCACAATTCTCTTGAAAGGGGCAAGGAAGCCAGGCGTGGTAGTACATACCTGTAATCCCAGTACGTGAGAGGCTAAGAAAGTAGGATCACAGGTTCAAGACCAGCCTCAGTTATTTAGATTCTCAGCAAGCTAGCTGCTTCAAAACAAAAATAAAATAGGGCTGGGGTGGGGTGCATCTCGGAGACAGAATGTCCCTGGGTTCAATCCTCAGTACCACAAAAAGGGGGGGAGAGTATGGAGCGAATGGTCCATGGAGATTGCTGTCTTCCTCTGCCAATAAGTAACCAGGAAGGTGACCGCAATGGGCAGAAGTGGAAAGGCTTGTACCTCCAGTGCTAGTACCACCTGCCATCTGGAAGGGCTGAGGAAGAAGAGACAAAGCAGTAGGGAAGAAGGAACCCCTCTCTCTAGGTTAGAAGGTGGTACTCAATGAGTAAGGGGTTCTCTGATTTTTTACTTTTCCTAAAACTGGAGAGAGCCTGGTGAAAGCAGGACAGGACATCCCCATCTTCATGTCTTGAAGTAAAATGAGAAGAGATGTAAACTAAGAAATCTCCCAACACACACACACACACACACACACACACACACACACACACAGGCATGCACATACTGAAAAAGAAAAAAAAATCAAATCTCAAGTATTTATATTAATGTGATAATAATGACAATACTAATTCTTTTACACATGCCTAATGATTTATGTTTTAGAAAACCCTAGGGTCCATTTCTTAGTAATATTCTTATAAATAGTCCAATCAGGTGATAATGAAAATAACAGCCCCCCTTTTATTGAATAATTACCAGGAACACTGTTCATGTACTATTATATTTAATTCTCATAAGCTCTTTGTAGTATTATTGCTATTCCCATTTCACAGAGGGGTAAACTGAGGTTGGAGACATTAAGTAACACACCGTTTGGGTGGAGAATGAAACTAAGGTCTTTCTGATTCCAGAGTTTAGTGTGTTAACATTATAAGGTCTACCTTACAGATTTCTCACAAGTTCAAAAAGGGAAGGGTATTAAGGAGGTAGGTAGCAGTCCCTACACTTCAACTCTCTATCTTTCTCAGTTACAGGCCCAAAGATCAATGATGAGCTTCTTGTAGAGACAAAGGTCAACCCCTATGGATAACACGCCTGTCATTTAACCTGTCAGAGTTTCCATCTGACAGGATGTAGTCAAAACAAGATGGAGAATTAGCATGAGTTTTGAAGTTTATCACAAGGGATAAAACTTTAAGACTGAAAATAATGAGACTGAATGCCATTTAGCAGAATGGCTCATGACATTAAATGTTCAACTTGTAAGATTCATGCACATAAAGACAGAAATGACTGTAGAAAACAGTAAAGTGCAAACAAATGGTGACAGTTCATGAGAGCTGGCCGCCCATTCCCCATCAGATGTATCTGACCTTGGTGATATTTTCTGTGAGCATGCAGAGCCTTCTGAACACAAATGCACTGGAATATCTATAGGCAAGGTTATCTCATACTGGAACGGGACGGGGGAAAGACACCAGGGTGCTAAGAACTCCCCCCTCCTTTTTTTCCCCAAGTGCTAAGGAACCTGGAGTTTCTTCTGCCTCTCCCTCTCTCTCTCTCTTTTTTTTTTTTTTGGTGCGGTACTGGGGATTGAACCCAGGGGCATTCTACCTCCGAGCTATGCCCCCCAGCCCTATTTTTTATTCTTTATTTTGAAACAGGGTCTCACTAAGTTGTGGAGGGCCTAAGTAACTGAGGCTGGCGGAGAACCCGGATCCTCCAGTCTCAGCCTCCCAAATGCTGGGATTACAAGCGTGCACCACCACACCAGGCTCTCTCTCATTCTTTCTAAGCCTTTTTATACTCCTCTCCCTCTCCCTCAAGCCCCTTCAAGTCTACCCGCAGAAGAGATTACAAGCTGGGTTAGGGGTAGCATGGAGAGAGTAAAGTGTCAAGTGTCAACATCACCCCTCCCCTTTGAGCTCCAGAAATGTACTTAGACACACACACAGAACACCTAATGGAACTTTTAAACTGTGAGGGAAGATCCATAAGCCACCTGTATAGAAAAATCTCGGCTTTATGGTCACAGAAACACACAGGCATGCAAAGGGTGCATAAATTATATCCACACGTAGCTATGCAAAGCCGGTGGTCTTTGCACACTCGGTAATCCTACATAGAGGCATTTCGGTGATGTGTCACCTTTCCTATCCCCAGCCTCATCCCTTCACACCTACACATCCAAAGGTGATGACCACAGGCGCACTAGGAGGGGTAGGAGTGCAGCAGGAGGAAAATCAATAGAGGCCCTAGCTGCTCCCTGGCTAGGAGTCTGGGGGAGCCCTTTAACCTCTGATCCTCTGCAAAATGGAAATAACTGCCTGGCTAGATGCTGAGAATGAAGAACATGTAGGGTGCTGTCCTGCTTGGCTCCTGAACCTGCTTTTCCTACACCCACACCTGGACTGCTGATATCTCCTGTCATTTGGTCCCCACCCTGGGGACTCAAGTCTGATATTAGGAAGAGTGGAGACCAGATCCAGGCCTCAGTCTGTGCCAGGAGAGTCCCAGGCCGCAGTCCCAGGACTGCGAGCCACGGCTAACCTTCAGGGCTGCGCGGGTCCCAGGGAGCCTGGAGCCGCGGCGCTGGCGGAGGGCGAGCGAGTTCCAGGTGCGTGGACGCGTGGGCGAGGGGCGGAGTGCCTGGTACAGGTGGGCAGAGCCTGCGCTAAGTCGGCCCACGGTTGTGGGTGGCTTCCTCCTGTTGCTCATTATCAGGGAGAGGCGGGGGAGGACGTTCATTTGTTTCCCTAAGTAACCATCCACCTATTGCTTCGATAACTATCGATTACGAAAAGCCGGCGGCGCCTCTTAAAGGCGACGTGGGCTCCAGCGCGCCCCC
>PVLC010047358.1:0-11259 GCA_004027655.1 Graphiurus murinus
GGGATTCTGTTTTAGCCATGCTATGGTCTGCCTTTTACCAAATGTTTTGCCATGAAACAGGGGGATATCTGTTCTTTCTCTTGTGCTCCCTATGAAATGACAGAAAACCGCCCTTGCTACATGAAAGCACCCTTGGACATTTGGTTTGTTGGTTTTTAAAATTCATTTTTTCCATGGTCATTGTCAGACTAGATGCTATCTCCCACCAGAAACTCTGCAACAAATATATTTGTACGAGACTGGTGCAGTGGCACATGCCTGTCATCCCAATACTTCGGAGGCTGAGACAGGAGGATCACAGGTTTAAGGCCAGCCTCAGCAACTTAGTGAGACCCTGTTTCCAAATAAGAAATAAAAAGGACTGAGGGTGTAGCTCGGAGGCAGAATGCCTCTGTGTTCAATCCCCAATATGATTACATATACATAGGACAATGGAAATGTTTTGATTTTCTTTACTTTTTCTTTTTGTTACTGTTTCAGGGAAGAAAATCAATTTTTGGTTTTGTTTGTTTGTTTGTGCTTAATTCTTTTTTTTTATTGGTGCATTGTAATCATACATCTTTGTTAGGTACAAGCTGGTAAAGGCATACAGGCACACATCTCTCTATGAGTCCTTTTTCTTGCTTTGCAGCCTAAAGGGGGATATATTCGTATTCACCTTGCTTTTTTCCAAAGTATTTTCTGTGTAAATCATCAATGTGCCAAACAAACTTCAGCCACAGTCCAGCTTATAACTAGCTAAATAGGATTTACACTGGCATTTTCATGCCTATCCCTTTATGTCAGCATCACTTTAGAATGATTTCCTCAAACTTCTCCTTCAAAATTAAAAAATAAAAAGGGCAGCCGGGCGTGGTGGTGCACGCTTGTAATCCCAGCATTTGGGAGGCCGAGACCGGAGGATCCGGGTTCTCGGACAGCCTCAGCTACCTAGTGAAGCACTCCGCAACTTAGTGAGACTCAGTTTCAAAATAAAGAATTAAAAATAGGGCTGGGGGTGTAGCTCGGAGGTAGAATGCCCCTGAGTTCAATCCCCAGTACTGCAAAAAAATTTAAAAAAATATATAAATAAATAAATAAATAAATAAATAAATAAATAAATAAATAAATAAATAAATAAATAAAAAGGGCTGAAAGTGAGCCGGGCGTGGTGGCGCACGCTTGTAGTCCCAGCATTTGGGAGGCTGAGACTAGAGGATCTGGGTTTGCGGCCAGCCTCAGCTACCTGGTGAGGCACTCTGCAACTTAGTGAGGCCTTGTTTCAAAATAAAGAATAAAAAATAGGGCTGGGGCTGTAGGGCTGTAGCTCGGAGGTAGAATGCCCCCAGGCTCCATCCCCAGTACCAAAACAAAAAAAAGGGGGGAGGGGCTGAGAGTATACCTCACTGGTAGAGCACCTCTGGGTTTAATCCCTAGTAACACACACACACACACACACACACACACACACAAATCAAAATATGTGAAACCCAACACGTTCATGTATTGGGTGCCAACTTCTTCAAATATGGCTACCTGGCAAAACAATATAGATGAGAATTATGGTTTGTATATCTTACATCTGAATAATTACTATTTTTGAGTAAAGAGATTTTTTCTTTGCAACCATGTGAATTTCCAGAAGGAAATGTTCCCTAGACCTTAGACTGCTTTGTGGCCTGTGGTCCCTTCTTGAGTGATATGCCTGTGAGAGAGCAGGAAGGAAGGGTTTCTTGCTCTCAGCCTCTTGATGCTTGAGAATGACCTTTTTGAAAAGCTGAAATTCCATTTCAAAAGGTTGTATGAGAAACAATTTAAGTAAAAAAATTGTCTTCCTTACTTCAGCAGTTTATTTATGTTAAGCTTATTTGTAAACATCATATTTTTGGCTAAAACTTACCACATAGGTGTGTGTGTGTATGTGTGTGTGTGTGTGTGTGTGTGTGTGTGTGTATTACTAGGGCTTGAACCCAAGGGTGCTCTACCACTGATCTATACCCCAAAATTTTTCATTTTTTTTATTTTGAAACAGGGTCTAACTAAGTTACTGAGGCTGGCCTTAAGCCTGTGATCCTCCTATCTCAGGCTCCCAAGTACTGGGATTACAAGCATGCACCACCACACCTAGCCAAAGTTCATTTTTTTTGACATTTGTCAAAAGTTGACATTTGAACCCACTACTACGGAAGACTACATTTTATTTCAGATGGTGGCTCATGTAACAGCAGGCAGGCAGATGATGAAATAAAAATCTCTTGTCTATTCTTAGCTAATAAGACAATTCGGTGTGAATAGACATCGAAGAACTTGCCTAATACAAAAGTGTCTTCAGTTCACCAGTCTCTCCTTAGGAATTCAGCACTCAGTCATGCATTTCATTTGCCCCCATAACATTAAAAAAAAAAGCAACTTCTCTGTTCTTCCACAGTTTTGACAACTTAAATGACTTTTTCAAACATTCTTCATATACTTCCATTAAGCTGTGACTGGACCATTTCTACAGCTTCTCAGGAGGTGTGCAACAGATCTGAAAAGGATTTGAATTTATGACTTGGACTTTTGACAACTCCTCTAACAATAAACTGTTCAAGCTAGGTATGGTGGCTCACACCAGGCTGAGATAGGAGGATCACAGGTTCCAGGCCAGTCTTAACAAGGTAGTGAAACTCTCAGCAACTTAACAAGACCCTGTTTCCAAACAAAATAGTAAAAGGGGCTGAGGGTGTAGCCCAGAGGTAGAACACCACTGGGTTCAGTTCCTAGTGCTACAAAAATAAATGAATACATTTATATATAAAATAGTGCTGGGGGTGTAGCTCAGAGGTAGAACATCCTTGGTTCAATCCTCAGTAATACACACACACACACACACACACGACATATTGTCCAGGTTATGTGGCTTAGTATCCTAAAACATCAAAGGACTCAGTCAAAATTACCTAATTTCTTTTACTCTTTTTACAATTGGGCTTCTTAAAAGGATGTTAATGAAAATCTTCCAACATTCTTCTTAGTGTCATAATTGCCACCTACCAAGACATACATCTATGTTTTCTAACTGTGAATATCTTTCGGGCACATATTTTACAATTTTTGAAAGTTTTGCCCACAATTCATTTTCAAACTCCAGTCAGAAAAAAAATGCTTCAAACTTAGTCATTTCTAGAATTTTCTTGAACAGGGCTGTCTTTTCCCAACAATGCATTTTCATCATATGATATTTTAAACATCTTTCATTTAAATGATTAATATATATACATATATAAGTATGTGTATATATGTGCATATATATGTATATATGTATGTATGTATGTATGTATGTATGTATCCTGGATATGTCTAATGAACAGTCCTTGAAAAACAGTCACCTTATTTATAAATTCAATTCTCTTCCCATTCATATGAGGAACTTTATCCTTCCTTGGGGCATATATTTAATAACCATTAATGAAATCTGAAATTATATATGAGCACTGAGACTCAAATTTGCTACTCTTTTTTTTAGTGGAAATTTCATAAGGGTTTTGGCATGGGAACACGGCAGGCATTTAAAGCAGATGGAATAATATGGTTGGCCACAAGGGCTCCAAAGGACTCATAGCAGTTTATAATCAATAATTTGCTTACCAGGGAAGACAATCTTTCCAGCCAAACCATCACATTATATACCATTCCCCCTCCCACTTAGACAACCAACTCCTGACACCGCTGAGCCACCATGCCACCGTTCTGTGATCCTGGGACTCCTGTGGATTTGCGCATGGCAGCTAGGGGCTCAGTGCTCATTTGTTTCATCTTTTAAGATTTCCACGCCACTGTCCCCTTCCCACAACATTCCCAAGTTCCATTTCCACTTTCTATCATAGCAACAGTTGGAACCAACAAAGACAACAGGGGCCAGGTTCTGCAGGCACCTGAGACAACAGCTGGACTTATAGAGGATGCAGGTCCATCCTCCTGGCTCCAGGTCGGAGAGAAGAGAGCTTGGGGGGACGGAGGGACAGGTAAGAAAAGGGCCTTAGGAAGTTCAAAGGTGTCAGGATTGAGTACGGCAGAGGTGAGTCCTTTCAGGATTTCCTTTAGAGAAGAAAATGGAAGCTGGGCATTGTGGTGCACACCTGTCATCCCAATACCCCAGAGGCTGAGATAGGAGGATTGCAGGTTTGACAACAGCCTCAGCAACTGAGCTAGGCCCTATTTCCAAATAAAAAATAAAATAAGAGCCGGGCGTGGTGGCACACGCTTGTAATCCCAGCATTTGGGAGGCTGAGACTGGAGGATCCGGGTTCGCAGCCAGTCTCAGCTACCTAGTGAGGCACTCTGCAACTTAGTGAGACCCTGTTTCAAAATAAATAATAAAAAATAGGACTGGGGGTATAGCTTGGCGGTAGAATGCCCCTGGGTTCAATCTCCAGTACCACAAAAAATAAAATAAAATAGGGCTGGGGTGTAGCTCAGAGGTAGAATGCCCTTGGGTTCAATTCTCAGTACAAAAAAAAAAGAAGAAGGAGGAGGAGGAGGAGAAGGAAAAAGAAGAAGAAGGAGGAGGAGAGGGAGGGGAGGAGGAGAAGGAGAGGGAGGGGAGGAGAAGAAGGAGAAGGAAAAGAAGGAGAAGAGGCCTTGGCAATAGTAATGACTTACTACAGCACTAACACAGTGCTCCCCATCTCCCCAGGGTACTAACATACTGTTCTGAGTTTCTCTGGCACCGATTTCATTAATGAGGCTTTAAGTACTAGAGGTCAGCCCCCTGGCTCGCCGACAACCTACCATCTTCTGAACACTGGATGAGGCCATTCATCTTTGGATGGCCTCCCATACACGACCACCAACTGGTGCGTTGATGACCTTGAAATTGGTTTGAAGTCACCCTGAACCCTACCTTGTTTTCCATCCAATCACTTTACTCTAACAATTAGAGTTCCCACAAGCTTTCAGGGACAAGTTAATTCCTAACAATAAATTTTTCCGGTGATGACTACCCGACAATATAGTCAATTCATATAAATTAAGAGAAAAGTTTGTCTGCATGTGATGTCATCGATGACCCATAAATCGATACTTCGCCGAAGCTCAGGCCTTTTGCGGAGTCATTCAGGATAGTATATAAATCTTGAACGCTCACAACATCGACTCGCCCACTCTCCACTCGCTTGTTGTTTTGTTTCATACGCTACAAAGGGCACCTAATAAATCAAAGGTGAGCTTTCACATTTAATTGTTTCCTGTCCCGTGAGAGAGGGCCACAAATTGATCCTGGACCCGAGACAGCGAAGCTCTCATTCTTCTGCTACTGGCTCAGTGTCTGAGCATCGTGACAGCCTATTAAATGGGCCTGGGCCAAAGAGCAATAAGGATGCTCGAAGGGAGGCCCTGTGGACAGCAAATAGGAGACAGGCCAGCTGAGTGGGAGAAGCTGGGGCCCGTTGTCAATGGAAATATATTAGTCCCAGAGCAGCGCTCCTAATGACTTGTGCCGCTAGTGTCTCATGAACCAGCAGCATCTCCAGGCCTGTAAATGGAGCCCAGAAGCTTGAGAGTTGACACACCTAAAAGAAATCCTCCTCTTTCCCCTGCAACATCAGGTCTAGTGCTGGCAGCTTGTGGTTTTGATGGAACATACATAGTAAGTGAGGATTTTTTAGAAGGTATGAGAAGGGAACTTGGGCACCATACCAGGCATGGGGGGGGCGTGCCTTTAATCCCAGTACTTGGGAGGCTGAGACAGGAGGATCACAGCTTCAAGTGAGGGTGGTGCATGGTAACTTCGACTCAAAATAAGAGATAAAATAGGACTGGGGTGTAGCTCGGAGGTAAAATGCCCCTGGGTTTAATCTCTAATAGTCAATAATAATAATCATGAACTGTGAATGTTTTTCAATTCTCTCTCTGACTCACAGATTTTAAGGAACTCATATTCCAGCTGCCCTTGTATTAATTCTCAACATTGTACTAACGCTCATCAATTCTTTTTTTTTTTTTTTTTTTTTTTTTTGCGGTACTGGGGATTGAACTCAGGGGCATTCTACCTCCGAGCTACACCCTCACACCCTCAGCCCTATTTTTTATTCTTTATTTGGAAACAGGGTCTCACTAAGTTGAGGAGGGCCTCACTAGGTAGCTGAGGCTGGCCTCAAACCCAGATCCTCCGGTCTCAGCCTCACAAATGCTGGGATTACAAGCATGTGCCACCACCTCATCAATTCTGTTCTCAACTATTTCTTTCCTACCTCCAAGCTATACCCTAGCCCTTTATCATTATTATTGTTGTTATTATTATTGATTTTGAAGCAGGTTCTTACTAAGTTGCTGAGGGACTAAGTTGCTGAGGCTAGTCTCAAACCTGCAATCCTCTTCTCTCAGTCTCCTAAATACTGGGATTATAGGCATGCACCCACCATACCTGCTCCTTTTCTTCATGTGTGTGTGTGTGTGTGTGTGCCCTCACACACAAACCCATGCATTGCACATGTTAAGCACACTCTCTACTACAGAGCTACACTCCCAACTCCCTTGTCCTCAACTTTAATGAAGTTCTTAGAATGTTCTTCCTTCTTCTAGTCTCTTCTGCAACCCGTCCACCCTTCTTACTGTCTCCAGGATGGTCCCACTGACACCCAGACTGAACGATAAATTCCCAAACTCCAAAGTCCTCGATGTCTCCTTCCCTCTACTTAGTTGGGTGTCAGTAGCTTTGACAGAGCGACCACAGTTCTCTCCCAAGCCCTTTTTTTTTTTTTTGTGGTACTGGGGATTGAACTCAGGGGCATTCTACCTCCGAGCTATACCCTCAGCCCTATTTTTTTATTCTTTATTTTGAAACAGGGTCTCACTAAGTTGCGGAGTGCCTCACTAAGTAGCTGAGGCTGGCCGCGAACCCGGATCCTCCGGTCTCAGCCTCCCGAATGCTGGGATTACAAGCATGCGCCACCACGCTCGACTTCAAGCCCTTTCTTCTCAAGATCTTTCCATCACCTCTCACCCTCTCTGTAGCAACTCCTCTTATTTCTATTTAGCAAATTATGGCTTATCTGATGAGTGATAGAAAAGTGTTATAAACGGCTGGGGGTGTAGCTCCGAAGCACAATGCCCTCGCTTTCAGTCCAAGGAAGGTAGGAAGGGAGAGGGGAAGAATAATGGTAACCCATTGGAAATTCCCAGAACTCTTGGCTTTGTCACAAGCCTGAAAACCAGTAGCCACATCTATGTGGCAATGCAGTATCCAGTAAATTCGGTAAATCATACTGAGATCTCAAGGAACACAGGAACACGGTGGCCCTCAGATCTATTCAGATTGTTCGAGAATAAAAGGGGAGGCTGAGTTGGGTGTGGTGGTGCATGCTTGTAATCCCAGCATTTGGGAGGCTGAGACCAGAGGATCTGGGTTTGAGGCCAGCCTCAGCTACCTAGTGAGGCACTCCGCAACTTAGTGACACTCGGTTTCAAAATAAAGAATAAAAAATAGGGCTGGGGGTATAGCTTGGAGGTAGAATGCCCCTAAGTTCAATCCCCAGTACCGTTAAAAGGGGGGGGCTGTTATACCAATCCATCTTGTATTTTTATTCACAACCCATATTATGTATGTATGTATGTATGTATGTATGTATGTATGTACTTATTTATTTTTGGTACTTGAGATTGAACCCAGAGACATTCTACCTCTGAGTTACATCCCTAGCCCTATTTTATTTATTATTTTGAAAACGGGTCTCACTAAGTTGCTGAGGGTCTTGCTAAGGTGCTGAGGCTGGCCTCAAATCTGTGATCCTCCTGTCTCAGCCTCTCAAGTAGTAGGATGATAGGCAGGCACCACCTTACTGGCTCAGCTTTCTTTGGGTCTTCCCAAGCTAGCTCTGCTAGTCTCCCAGCACTCCAACTCCTTTAGTTTAATTCTCTCTGATAATGGATGCCCACCTCCTCCTTTCTGCCAGGTGATCATCAAAGCCCAGATCAGATCTTATCTCTTTTGTATGTTCTTCTCTGGCCTCCTCCCAAATGGAAATCATTTCTCTTTCTGGGATTTCACTGCTAGTCTTCATCTCTGGGTGTGTGACAGTGGACAGACTGAAAACTTCACCAGAACAGTGGATGTGTTCCCTTTCTCTAACCTATGTGTAAACACACAGAAAATGCTCAGTACATTAATTAATAGGCTAAATCTTTGTTTTACCCTCCTCTTCCCCCTCCTTCTCCTCTCCCTCCTGCCCCCCCTCCTCCTTTTCTTTTGTACTGGAGATTGAACTCAAGGATATTCTACCTCTAAACTATACCCCCAGTAATTTTTTTTGAAGTACTAGGAATTGAACTCAGGGGCATTCTACCTCTGAGCTACATCCCCAATCCTTTTTTAAATTCTTTATTTTGAAACAGGTTCTCACTAAGTTGCAGAGAGTTTCACTAAGTAGCTGAGGCTGTCTGTGAATCCGGATCCTCCCATCTCAGCCTCCCAAGTACTGGAATTACAAGCATGCTCCACCCCGCCCGGCTAAGTCCTTTCTCTTTTTGATGGGACCAATTAAACAGAGAACAGTGGTTCACTCCTCTGAATTCTCATAAATGAAATCACAGGTCCTTTGTCTTTCAAGGAAGAGCTGTGGGCTACAGGTGAACAGCTAGCAGAATAGGAATCATCCCTGTGCCCATCCACCTGCCTGACTAGTAGAAAATAACCCACAGCGTGCCTCGGCCCCAGGGTGCGCTTAGCCCCGGCTGGGTGTGGAAGGGCCTGAGACTTTCATTTCCTTTTTCGTATTTTCGTCTTACATTTGTCCTAACAAGACTGCCATCTCTTTCATTTTGCCTGCAGCAGTGGCCCCTGCTGGGCCTGGAGGCAGAGCCATCAGGGCCCACGTTATCGGCGCTCACCCCCTCTCTGACCATTATTAAGTGGCGGCCTGTGTTCAGCTTCGTGTTTCTTAGCAACCACCATGCGCCCTGTCCTCTCCTTTCATATACCGTCTTCCTTCTCCAACCTAGGGGGCAAATTTACTAAGAAATGAGCCCCTGCCTTCTCAGGTTTCTAAGCCAGGCAAACCAGAAAATTGACAATGATTGCATTTTCGGTCTCTCCACGTGATGTCCAATTTCAGGGCCTGGGCGGGGGAGCACAACCCAGTTCTCCTATCTCGGCAAGAGCTTTGTAAAGCATGTGTGATTCATTGCATGTGTAAACTCATCTTTGGGGAAATTGACTGAAAACGGGAGTCTTCATGAGATCAAACCTATCTACTGCATCGCAACTTGCTGAGTTCTAGACACGCGTTTAAGCTTAAACATTTAAAAGCACAGAAGACTGCTTTCTTCCGAGTTTCCATCAGTGACAACCAGTCCCCTGGCCTGTTCCTTTGCATATGGTGTGCACTCGGGATGGTTCTGTTTGGGAGGAAATTTCTCAAGACAGATGCCTCGTCTCTCATAGCCAGCCAAGGGCTTGTTCTTCTTCCACGAAAATGTGAATAAATAACTCCGCGCCCCTCGCCCTGAATGCAGTTGTTAAGACCCTTGGAACGTGGAACAAAGGCCAGAATTTTTTCTCCCACAAAGTTTGGACACTTGGCTTTCATTTCTATTAATCTGGTTTTGTTTGTTTGCTTTTATTTTGCATTTTTAATACTGCTGTTTCTTATTTGGCTTTGGCTTAGGGGGCTTTCTCCTATCACCGCGACATCACTGTGATTCAATCTCATTCTGTTGTACAGCTCTAGCCCCTGTGACGGTTCCTACCTACACCCACTTGGGAAGCTGCACAATCGTTTCTCACGTGGCACTCCCAGCACGGATCGCATAAACAGTCACCCAGCCCAAGAATCAGCCGCTGTAACGCATCGTGTTCCTTCTAAGCCACAGTGGTATTCTTCTGTCTAGACGCAGTCTGTTCCCTAGAACAGATGACTGTAATTGAATATGTCAGTTTGCAGGGAAGACTTGCTTCTAATAAGCTTTTAATTCCAAGCAACAAAATTTAGCAAAATGCAAAGATGGTATACTGCTAAGAGAAAGTCTTTGGGAATGGATGTTTTGGGCTTGACTCTAACAAACTATTGTGTAACCTTTCCCCTGAACTAATCCGGAAGGACCAGAAGGTCAACTCCACCTCATTTGTTCGAATGCCCCAAATAGGCTTATCTGTACACCAAATATTCAAATACCCTGGTTTTCAGTTCACTTGATAAGTTAGAGTTAACACATTAGTCATGGAAACAGCCAAAACAAACCAATTGTTCCAATGACTAGAGATTTGAAATGCAATAGGCCCACTTACATTAGAATGGGGACAAGTCTCAGATCTCATAGACTTGAGAAAAGAAATGGCTTTAATTTTTTCTACTGAGACTAATTTGTAGTTATTTGAAGAAATCAAGACATTAGGGATAAAGTATCTTGCCCTCTGCTCTTTTATTTCTTGTGGTGCTGGGGGTTGAACCAGGGCTTCACACATGCTAGGCAAACACTATACCACTGTATCTTGCCTCTGGATATTTAAACCATAAGAGATTTATCTCTTACAATTAAAAGCGTTTTTATAGCCAGGCGTGGTGGCACACGCTTGTAATCCCAGTACTTGGGAGGCTGAGACCGGAGGATCGCAGGTTCGAGGCCAGCCTCAGCTACTTAGTGAGGCCCTCTGTAACTTAGTGAGACCCTGTTTCAAAATAAAGAATAAAAAATAGGGCTAGGGGTGTAGCTCGGAGGTAGAATGCCCCTGAGTTCAGTCCCCAGTACTGCAAAAAAAAAAGTGTTTTTATGGCTGGGCCTGGTGGCACATGCCTATAACTCCCACTATTTGGGAGACTGAGGCAGGAGGATCACAAGTTTGAGATTAGCAACTTAGTGAGATCCTGTCTGAAAAAATAAAAAGGGTTGAGGAAGTAGGTCAGTGGTAGAGCACCCCTGGGTTCAGAACCCCCCCAGTACCCCAGTACCACAGAAAAGTAAAAGTGTTTTTAAAGTGCTAACGAAGAAAATATATAATATGGTATTGTAGAAAATATATATATATATATATATATATATATATATATATATATATATATATATATCTTTTTGGTACTGGGGACTGAACTCAGGGGCATTCTACCTCCGAGCTACACCCCCAGCCCTATTTTCTTATTCTTTATTTTGAAACAGAGTCTAAGTTTTGGAGTGCCTCACTAGGTAGCTGAGGCTGGCCTCAAACCCGGATCCTCCGGTCTCAGCCTCCCAAATGCTGGGATTACAAGTGTGCCCCACCATGCCCGACTGTAGAAAATCTTTGTTCCTCTTTTTTTTTTTTTGATATTT
>PVLC010047359.1:0-10986 GCA_004027655.1 Graphiurus murinus
CGGTACTGGGGATTGAACTCAGAGGCATTCTACCTCCGAGCTATACCCCCAGCCCTATTTTTTATTCTTTATTTTGAAACCGAGTCTCACTAAGTTGCGGAGTGCCTCACTAGGTAGCTGAGGCTGGCCGCGAACCCGGATCCTCCGGTCTCAGCCTCCCGAATGCTGGGATTACAAGTGTGCGCCACCACGCCCGGCTTGTTGTGAGAGCTTTTGATAAGCAAAAACTATACCTTCTTATCTATGTGACCAGAGCTGGCCCACAGTGGCCGCCCAGGACTGTCCATGCAGGAAGAGCACCGTGGGTGGCAAGCAAGTGTAAAAGGCAATGGCAAAAGCAAAAAGGAAACGGCATGGCCCACGCTACTAAACACTTCCTTTTCCACCATTTAGAAAAAGAAACACCTACCGGGCGTGGTGGCGCATGCTTGTAATCCCAGCATTCGGGAGGCTGAGACCGGAGGATCCGGGTTCGCGACCAGCCTCAGCTACTACCTAGTGAGGCACTTCGCAACTTAGTGAGACTCGGTTTCAAAATAAAGAATAAAAAATAGGGCTGGGGGTATAGCTCGGAGGTAGAATCCCCTGAGTTCCATCCCCAGTACCGCAAAAAAAAAAAAAAAAAAAAAAAAAAAAAAAAGAAAAAGAAACACCTCATAGTTGATTCCACCTTTATATGGGAATCATAAAAACGACAAGTTTATTTGAAGGGAATCTCAAACATTTGAAAATCTATGAGCCAGAGAAATTAGAATTCAGAAAAAGTAACTAGCCGGGTGTGGTGGTGCACGCTTGTAATCCCAGCATTTGGGGGCTGAGACCAGAGAATCCGGGTTCACAGCCAGTCTCAGCTACCTAGTGAGGTCCTCTGCAACTTAGTGAGACCCTGTTTCAAAATAAAGAATAAAAAAATAGGGCTGGGGCTGTAGCTCAGAGGTAGCATGCCCCCAGGTTCCATCCCTAGTACCCCCCCACCCCCCCAAAAGAAAAAGTAACTAAATTTTCTATTTTAGAAGAAAGTAGAAAACTTATAATACATGTTATTTAAGATAATATTTAATACTTATATATTATGTATTTAATACAAATATATAAGCATTTATGTTAAGATGTACAATTAAGTATCTATGATATAAGTAATAACAAAAGAAGATATTTTAAAGACAACCCAATGGCACTCACCATCCTCCCAGGGTCTTTTAAGATTTTCTGGAAAAGCCTTTTCTACCTTAAATGTCAACACATCTCCATGAACAATTCTCAGTTTTCCAGGTGCTGCATCAGAAAGCATCTAGTTTAGAAAAAAGTCAATAAAATGAGCTCACATACTTCAGAGAGTAACAAAACAAAACTTAAACTTATGAGTCATTAAGTCAGTCAGAAGAGCCAGAGATTAGGAGTGATCGCTGATGAGCTGACAGATCATGGTGTCCACTGCAAGACAACTGTGCTTCTCCTCAACACACGCGAGGCACTGGGGATACTAACAGGTAATACTGCAATCGCTTAGAATTAGAACACTAGTGTGAGCCTGGCCCTCACAATGACTTCTATTTCTGTGCAGAATTTAGCATAAACTTAACTCCTATCTCTAAGTTTTAAAATTATAGACTAAGGACATTATAATGAAGCACTGAGAACTAAGAATATGAAAAATGAACTCAGTTCAACTAAATTTTACAGCCAGTATCAAAACCTTTAACTTAACCTATGGGTAGATTTAAACTAAGTAGAAATCCTGTCAGTATGACACGCTCTGCTGATCACAGCATCCCTGATCTCAGTATTTCTTGACCTGCAGACATCCTAATGAGCTATCCTGTACTTTCTATTTTGTGCTGGGGACTGAATCCAGGGGCATTCGACTTCCAAGATATGCTCCCAGCCTTTTTTTATTTTTAATTTCTTTTTTAAAGCTTCTTAAAGGCACCTACCCATCATGCCACCCTGTTTAGTTTTTACCTTTATACTTTTATTGGTGCATTATAGTCTCACATCGTTAGTGTACTTCATAGTCACAATGACGCATGCACATAGTACTTGGTGGGCCTCCTCCCCTGCCCTCTCGGCTCCCCTCTTTCCTCATACATATTGAGTCTGGCACCGGTATTCTCACATAGGTACACAACATCAATGGAGTGTTTCTTTTTATAACACCCCCCCCCTTCTTCTCTGAGACCACCTCCCTGGCTCCACTGATGTTTCTCCTCCATTATCTGGAGTCCCTCTGGTGTCCTCATTACTCCCTAGCTTCTGTATATTACAGATAACATATGACCCTTCACTTTCCGTGACTGGCTCATCTCAATTAACATAATGTTCTCCAGGTCCATTCATTTTCCTGCAAATGACATAATTTTGTTCTTTATTGCAAAGTAAAATTGTATATATATCCCATAATTTTGTAGTTCATTTAACTGTTGCTAGACACCTGGGTTGGTTCCATAATTTGGCTGTGAATTGTACTGCTATGAACATGGGTATGCATACATTACTGTAATTCTCTGATTTTAGTCCCTTTGGAAAGAAACCCAGGAGTGGAATAGCTGGATCATCTAGTCAATTCATTCCCAGAAATCTCCACATTGATCTCCAAAGCAGCTATACTAATTTGCAATATTACCAACAGTGTTCCTATTTCCCCACATCCTTGCCAGCACATATTGTTGTTTGACTTCTTGATGACTGCCATTTTAACTGGAGTTAGATGGAATCTCAGTGTAGTTTTGATTTGCACCTCCCTGACTGCTGATGATGTTGAACATTTTTTCATGTATTTATTGGCCATTTGTATTTCTCCTTTTGTGAAGTGACTACTTAGTTCAACTGCCCATTTCTTGATTAGTTTTTTAAGTGTTAAGTGTTTAAGGACTTTGTATATTCTAGATATTAGTCCTCTATCAGAAGAGTAGCTGCAAAGATCTTCTCTCATTCCACAGGCTCTCTCTTTAGACTCCTGATGGTTTCCTTTGATAAGCAGAAACTTTTTAGTTTAATGCCACCCCATTTACTAATTCTTGTTTTAATTTCCTGAGCTTTGGGGGTCTTATT
Source organism: Graphiurus murinus (assembly GCA_004027655.1). Lineage (NCBI taxonomy): Eukaryota > Metazoa > Chordata > Mammalia > Rodentia > Gliridae > Graphiurus > Graphiurus murinus. The sequence continues at coordinate 3,052 of PVLC010047359.1, forward strand.
AAGGAAGCTTCTACCTGAGCCTGTATGTCAGAGTGTTGCTCCTATAACCTCCTCTAGTTGTTTCAAAGTCTGTGATCTAATTTCTAGATCTTAGATCCATCTGAGTTGATTCTTGTACAGGGTGAGAAGTTGGAATTTAATTCCATTTTTCTACAAATGGAATACTAGTTTTCCCAACACCATCTGTCAAAAAGGCTGTCTTTTCTCCAATGTATGTTTTTGGCACCTTTGTTGAAAATCAATTGGCTATCTGTGTGTGGATCTGTTTCTGTCTCACTAAGTTGCTGAATCCATCTTTCAACCTGCAATGCTCCTGTCTCAGCCTCCCAAGTACTGGGATTCTAGGTGTGCCTCACCATGCCTGGCTTCCCGCATGTTTTAATAGCTGCCTACCCGCCTATTTCTACCTTCCAATCATTTGCTTTCTTCCCATTTTCTTCAATATTTCTGAACAATAAAGAAAATCAACAATAAAATATCCTTTCCTTTCCAATAAATCTTTTTCTTAATTTCATTCACTTTATCATCACATTATCACAGCATGTATTAATGAGTTGGCTCCTGGTTTTCAAGAGCCTTATGGCCTAGCCACCTACAAATTTTTATTGTGTTAAGTGTCCCTGCACTCAATGTAAAATAGAAAACATGCCATTCCTGAGCTTCTAATGCAGGAATGAACACCATCGGTGAGAAGAGACAGCACTGCTAAAGCCGACTGCAAGGGAAGGCGTGAGCCTCTTCCCACATTAAATCTCAGCTCACGGAGCTCAGAGAACTTTGGTTCCAGCTCAGTTGCCCAAACTCTGGAACTTGCTGAGGACCATATAGGGATGACTAAGTCAAAGGGAACTGCACACCCTAGTGCCCTTGGTCCTACTTCTCTAGCTCCACGAGCTAATTTTCTCTCCTAACACTCTTTCCTTGTCTATTTCAGGGCAATTAACAAGAAGGATGAAGAGGCGTCATGGAGCCAGCCATGAGACCCGCAGCTTTCTGACTGCTTTCACCTTTGTATCTGCACCGTGCCTTGCCTGTGATTCTTGATGGCACTTACAATACTATCACAGTTACTGTATGTGTTAGGTTTCTTTCCTTTGTAACAACATATGCCCCTTAAAGGCAACACCTGTTTCTTATCTACGCGAACAGCACCTGCAGCTATAGCAGTACTCAGCAGGTGATAATACATATGTTTTAAGTAAATTGCCAGTCTTTTGCTTTCTGGAAGCTGAGTGCCAAAATTTGTGGAGCCAAGAAACTTGCAAAGATTTATTTCACTAATAAATGTGGCAGAATTATACAAATAATATCTCAGAAAAACATAGATGAAATATCTCCACTGGCAAGAAGCTAAACATTTCATTTTAACTTTGGGATCATCATCTAGTTTGATATGGTTAGCCATGGTAGTTTAGCCAAAATAATTGTGTGCTTCTGCTATTATTAATATACTTTGGGACTATTTTAAATTACCATGATTTGCTAAAACGTAACCTGGTAAGTTCTAGTCAATACATCTTAGAAAACACAATAAGCTCAATATACTAAAATTGAAAAAGAGACAGCTCTCTATAGAACACGTTCTTACGGTATAAACACTAAGAATTCAATGATAGCATTTACCAATAATGAAGAAAGCTATAATATTTTCTATAATTATGCTTCACATAATTAAAACAAATTAGCATTTCAAAAATGAAGCAGGACTAAAAGCTTATGTTACATGGCACCAATATATAGAAAGTATTTAGTGATTTGGACTAAATAAAAATAATATAAACTTGACTGTTTGGAATTAATTTATATGTGATGACAGCCATGTCTGAAACATTAGATTTTCCTACACACACACACACACACACACACACACACACACACACACACAACTGCATACCAGAAAACTGACAAGCCTATTCTCCTTCTGTAGGTTTAAAGTTGCACTTCTATCTCTTTTGGATTCCCATCAGGTTTAAGTCTCAGTGACACACAGAATCCATCCTGTAGAAGGTCTACCTCTTCCCTGACAACCCTGAGCCTCGGCTTCCCTCTTCTGACTCCCCATTACAGGAAGAAGGAATGCTGGTGTAACTGACTTATGTGAAGGCCTTGAAGCAATTATGGGCAAAAATGCTATACAGACTGAACTGCTATCACGATTACAGACAATAGCCTTTTAAACAGCTAAAATGATACTCAGCAATGACATACAGACTTTAACCAACCAGTAATAGAGAAGGATGTTTTCACCATCGTAATGCTACGGAGGGAATGGTGGTGGGTGAGAGTAATCACTATCATGGCCCTTCATAAACCACGCTGGGACACTACACTTCAAAACACTGGAGGTATAACCGCATAATGCACTCAGAGGCACAGCGGACCAGGAATGTGGGCACCTGATTACAGCCATGTGAGTATTTGTACAGACACTCTTAAACTGTTCTACCATTTTTAATTTTAGTTTTCAATCCTATGTTCTTCTTAAATGAGATTTAAGACAGCTTAAAGTAAAAGGCATTCATTAACTAACTCTATAAAAGAAACAGAAAACCAAACCATGAAAAGAAGCATGTAAAATGTGAGTGCCAACAATCCTATCATTAGAATTATTAGCTCTTGCGATTTACAAAATAAAATATATAATCCTCACTCTTTACTAAAAGCAATTATATAAAGTCTCCAAGAGAATGAATATTTTTTCTGGAAACAGGTTCTGTAAAGGGTACACAAAATAACATAATGGACAATGCCTTTAATAAAAGTCAGAAAATAAATACAGAAGCATTCTTTCTATGGACATTAAAAAAATTCTTTAAGAAGCCAAAGCCTTGTGAAAGCCTTTGTGCAGGGGCAAGTAATAGCGGACCACCTGGTAGCATTTTGGTGACTTGACTTGATGAGAAGAGAATTTATGAATTTTTATAACTTAGGCAAAATTATGCCACCTTGTCATGGTGAAGGGCTCCTGCAGCAATACTGCACAGCGGGCTAATCATTAATTACCTCCTTCCAGATCTGCCAAAGAGTAGAGCCAAATACTGTTGAGGTAAATACTTGCAAAAGAATGGGCAAACTGTTATGTAAATAATAAGAGAATGAAAAAATATATAACTGAAATATGACAGGTAAAAAATAAAATTCTTATGTAGGAAACACAAAAAGAGTAATGCTATTATTTAATGGGAATTTAAGATAATAGTACAATAAGCTTTTTTAGGGAGGAGACTATGACATAATTTCAAAGCCAGCTTGCTTGCTTTTTAGAACATCTATAGGAGAAACTCATTTACCCACTTTCATCAAGAACTCCAATGTTTGAATTGGGAAACTTCCTTCTCAACATTTATTCTTTTACACATTAACATTTCTTGTAATTCTTTTCCCTTAGGAAAGAACACTGGGCCCGATTTCACCCTTTCCTTGATGACGTGGACCCGTTGCCTATAGAGCAGTGGCCTCAATGGTCATGGAGGTGTGCTCGAGCTTTCTCCTGTGTTTCTATAGTCTTTCTGCCACTGTAATAACTGTTGCTTCTTGCTGTTGCCAATGTGCAGGCGTCTAGCACTGATCTCTACTTCTAATTCACAGTGGACTTAGAAAATCACTTCAGCTACAAGCCACATTTTGCTTACTTGAGTTTGTCTGTATTATGAGTAACTGTGGCCACATCAATTAAGTTATGTGTTTTATGTACATAGTCATGTCACAACAAAGTCAGGCAATCTTCTTGGAAATATTTGCTAGAAATGAAAGAATTTCAAAATTTAGTTATCTCTAACTAAAAAGAGTTTTCTATCAGAATGTCTAAATTATTTTTCCCTTTGTAAGATGACAGGAGGGGGAATAATTATAATAGGAACCATCTAACTGGCCCCTGGCAGTATGCCAAACTCTTTACATCAATATCCATCCCATTTATCAGCATGAGATAACTATTACTCCCAAGCTGCAGATGGGAAAGCTGAAGGTAAAAAAGGCTAAATAGTTAGTAAGTAGCATATCTGAGATTTGAACACCAGTTTGATTCTCAATCCCATGAACTTTCAAGTATTGGACAACAAGAAATGTAAAAAGCCAAGTCAAACCAAACCAAACCAAGAAATGTGAAAAACCTGCAGATCTGAGAGGCTAATGTACCTCATATATAAGGAACAAAAATAAAACTATACCGTTTCATCATGATGAAACTGACCAAAACCGATGGCAAAGAGAAAAATCTTAAAAGCAAGCAGAGGAAAAAAACATAATTAAGTCAAGGACGACAGCAGATTTCATGTCTGCAGCAATGCAAAAAGACAAGGGAGCACCATCTGGAGTGTACTGAAAGAACAACAGGTATACGAGCCCCAAAGAAGGGTAGGGAACCCCTGGCTTCTCCGAGAATGGAAGACAAGTGACTCACCCAGGGCTGAACTCTGATTATATATGAACTTCCTGGGAAGAAATATGCTTGTTTTTCAGGCAAGCTTCTTTGGAAATCAAATCCCATGATAACCAGTTGACATTTAGGGTTCAGAAGGTTTCTTTATGGTTTAGGTTCAGCCATCATTCAGTTATGAGCACATTGTGTAAGTCTTCGAATCCAATGACATTTAAATTGATTATGTTTTTGTTCTAATTGATCTGTTACAAGCATACACCTAGAAGTTTAAGTCATCTAACTAAAGAGACAAGCATGACTGGCCATGCTCATACATCTGGATCTTCATCTACTAAGGTCTCTTTCTCTCTCCCCAAGAGCTCATTTATCTCAAATTCATCACAAACACAAAACAATCCTAGATGTTTATAAACCTAATAATGGCACTTCAAAACAGATGACACAAAATGACAGAACTGAAGTCAAATCCATGACTACATTTGGAGATTTCAATAACTGTCTTTAAAAATGACACAATAACTTGAACAAATAACTATTAAGGATAAAGACTTGAACAACATAAATTTAACCTAATTGAAATTTATGGAATGCCTTATTCAATGGTAACAGAATACGTACTCGTTCATTGGAATGTGTGTTCTTATAGGAGAATACATGTTCATTCTGCAAAATGCAAGTTCTCTTTCAGTGCACAAGAAACATTTACCAAGACCATGTTCTATGCCACAGAGATATCTGGGGAAAAAAAATCCCCAAATTTTCAAACTAAATGATATATTCCTAAATAATATGCACACTGAATAAAAATTAAAAGGGAAAGTAGAGCTGAAGGCTAAATGGGAATTTTGAACTTTTGAAGTCTTTCTTTAAATCTAGGATCTGAAAAACAATTTCTAATAGGAAATTAGAGTATTAATGGAATGACAATGTAAACGCAACATCAAAATTTGTGAGATTCTAGCCAGGCGTGGTGGCGCACGCTTGTAATCCCAGCATTCGGGAGGCTGAGACCAGAGGATCCGGGTTCGCGGCCAGCCTCAGCTACCTAGTGAGGCACTCTGCAACTTAGAGAGACTCGGTTTCAAAATAAAGAATAAAAAATTGGGCTGGGGGTGTAGCTCGGAGGTAGAAAGCCCCTGAGTTCAATCCCCAGACCCACACACACAAAAAAAAAATTTGTGAGATTCTAGTAAAGCAGCACTCGGTGAAAGACTTACAGCACTAAATGCCTGTCAGAAAATAAGAAAAGACCTCAAATCAATGACCTCAGCTTCCTCCATAAACAACAACAAACTATGAAAGAAGATTAAACCCAAAGTAAGCTGAAGGAAAGACATTAAGATTTCAGAGCAGAAATCAACAAAATTGAAAACAAACCAGGGGAAAAAAAAAAATCAATGAAATTTTTAGTTTCTTTTAGAGATCAGTAAGGTTGATCAATCTATAGCTAGAAGAAGCAGGAGAAAGAGACACAAAATAACTAGTATCAACAAGGGGAAAGGTGACACCACTAGACTTTACAGATGGTCTAGCATTTCTGCAAACCTAACATCCATTCATTATTTTAAACACAAAAGCATACACAGAACAACAACAAACAAAACCTTTTCCCCAAACTGGAAATAGAAGGGACAGGACATCATGAATCTGATAAAGGAGATCTAAAAAAAAAACCCTACAACCAATATCCCATTCTGTGGTAAATACCAAAGACTAGGGACAAGGTAAGGCAGGATGTGTAGTCTTACTATTCCTATTCAACAATATACTGGGGGTCCCAGCCAATGCAATAAGACAAGAAGAACAAATCAAGGCATAGAGACTGGCATGGAGAAGGTAAAACTGCGTTCACTTGATGACATATTATATATGCAGAAAATACTAAGGAATCTACAAAACAGCTGCCAATAAGTGAGTTTAGCAGGGTTATAGGATAAAAGTTAACATCTTAGCCGGGTGTGGTGGCGCACGCTTATAATCCCAGCATTTGGGAGGCTGAGACTGGAGGATCTGGGTTCGCATCCAGCCTCAGCTACCTAGTGAGGCACTCCGCAACTTAGTGAGACCATGTTTCAAAAAATAAAGAATAAAAAATAGGGCTGGGGATATAGCTCAGAGGTAGAATGCCCCTGGGTTCAATCCCCAGTACCGCAAAAAAAAAAAAAAAAAAAGTTAACATCTTAAAAAAATCAATGGTATTTCCACACAGTAACAACAACCAACTGAAATTAAAAACTAATTTCATGTACAACTGCACCAAAATATATGAAAATTGTTAGAGGTAAATCTGACACATGCAAAACTTGTACATGAAGAAACATTGCTAAGTGAAATCAGAGAATATCTAAGTATGTGGAGAGAGATACTATGTTTTCAAAGCAAAAGGACTATATCATTAATATGTCAATTCTCCCCCAAATAATCTATAATTTCAATTTAATCCCAATAAAAAGCATATCAGGCTTCTTAAAAATGGAAATTGATAATCCAATTTTAAGATTATATGAAAATCAAAGACTCTAGAGTAGCCAAATGATATTGAAAAAGAAGAATAAGGTTAGAAGACTACATTACCTACCTCATGTCTTTTAAAGGATACTATCACCAATAAGACCGGTATTAGTGAAAGGACAGAACTGGAAGTCCAGATATAGACTGATACATATAAGACAAAATGATTTCAACAACAGTACCAAGGCAACTCAATGAAGAAAAGATAATCTCAACAAACAGTGCAAGTCTCACCCCCAAAACAAAACAATTCCCAAAGCAAAAACCTGAGCCCTCACCTTACACCATAAATAGGAAAAACTGAAGTTTGTGTTCTTCAAAAATCATTGTAACCTGAGTGTGGTGGTGCATGCTTGTAATCCCAGTACTTGAGAGGCTGAGACAGGAGGATCTGGGTTCGTGGCCAGCCTCAGCTACTTAGTGAGGCCCTCTGCAACTTAGTGAGTCCCTGTTTCAAAATAAAGAATAAAAAACAGGGCAGGGGGTGTAGCTCAGAGGTAGAATGTCCCTGGGTTCAATCCCCAGTACTGGGGGGGAGGGGGAACACTGTCAGTACAAGCCACAGCTAAGGAGAGAATATTTGTAAGACATGTATCTGAGTTATATATAAAGATTTCTTAAAATTGAACAAGAAGGCAAAAAGAAAAAACCCACCATTAAAAATAGCAAAAATTCCCGAAGAAGATATACATATGGCAAATAAACACATGAAAATATATGTAATGGCATCAGTCATTGGTGAAATGCCAATAAAAACCACAATGAGATACCTCTACATTCTAACTTGAATAGTTAACATGAAAAATACTAATTTTGAGCAAGCACAAAGAGTAACTCTCATGCACAACAGTGGAAATGTAAAATGGTACAACCACCTCCTAAAACAGGTTTGGTATTTTTGTAAAAAGCTTAATATACATCTACCAGAGGACCCAGATATCTACTTCTAGGACTTCCATCAAAAGAAATTACAGTATATATCCAAACAAAGACTTACATGTGAATGCTCAAATAGCTTTATGTGCAATTGTTTAAAAAAAAAA
>PVLC010047360.1:0-11120 GCA_004027655.1 Graphiurus murinus
CTAGGTGAGGGGTGGGGTCAGGGGGATCAGGTAAGCTTGTGTGGGCTTGCATGATTGGTCAAGGTTGACCGTGTCTTATCAGGGAGGGTCTCAGCAAGATAACAGATAGAACCTGTTTTTGCATAATCTCTGTGGCTGCTGAGGAGTTTCCTCAAAGTGTAAATTCCAACTCTGATCAGCCTCCCTGCCCCCGACAGCTGAGACCGGAGGATCCAGGTTCGCAGCCAACTTCAGCTACCTAGTGAGGCACTCCACAACTTAGTGAGACCCTGTTTCAAAATAAAGAATAGGGCTGGGGTATAGCTCAGAGGTAGAACGCCCCTGAATTCAATCCCTAGTACGGCAAAAAAAAAAAAAAATCTCAGCTGGGTGTGGTGGCGCACGCTTGTAATCCCAGCATTTGGGAGACTGGAGGATCCGGGTTCATGGCTAGCCTCAGCTACTTAGTAAGGCACTCTGCAACTTAGTGAGACTCAGTTTCAAAATAAAGAATAAAAAATAGGGCTGGGGGTGTAGCTCGGAGGTAGAATGCCCCTGAGTTCAATCCCCAGTACTGAAAAAAAAAAAAAGAAAAAATTTTTCTCAACCTCTTTTCCCTGAAAATCCACTCTGAAGCACAAGGATGATCTTCCAGGTTTGCTCAGCCAGCTGATAAACTTATTGCACTGTAAAGGCACATGCTTCATGTGTGGATGCCGTGGATGCATGGGAGAGGTGCACTCAAGTGTCCCACAGCTGTGATAATCTTGGCCTTGCTCTATTGCCACATGACACACCGCCACATGACTCTCTTTTTTTTTTTTTTTTTTTTTTTTTTTTTTGTGGTTCTGGGGATTGAACTCAGGGGCATTCTACCTCCGAGCTACACCTCCAGTCCTTTTTTTTTTTTTTTTTTTTATTTTGAAACCGAGTCTCACTAAGTTGCGGAGTGCCTCACTAGGTAGCTGAGGCTGGCCGCGAACCCGGATCCTCCGGTCTCAGCCTCCCGAATGCTGGGATTACAAGCGTGCGCCACCACGCCCGGCTCACATGACTCTCTTAAATAGAGGAAGACACAAGGTCATAAGGTTATAGAATAACCTCCTGGCCGGTAGGCCTGCAAAATCTTCCGCCTCTGGGAGAAAGTTCTAGTATGTACTTTTTTGTGTGTGTGCTGGGAATTGAACCCGAGGCATTCTACCTTTGAGCTATACTCCCAGCCCTTTCTATTTTTTAGTTTGAAACAGGGTCTCCCTAGGTTATTGAGAGCCTCACTAAGTTGCTGAGGCTACCCTGGAACCTGATCCTCTGTCTCAGCATCCCAAGTACTGAGAATACAAGCACTCACCACAAGGCCCAATTTGATGTTGGTGTGTGTGTGTGTGTGTGTGTGTGTTACTAGAGGTTGAACCCCAAGGCATTCTACCTCTGAGCTACACCCTCAGCCCTATTTTATTTTGTATTTTGAAACAGGGTCTCACTAAGTTGCTAAGGGACCTCGCTAATTGCTGAGGCTGGCCTTGAACCTGTGATTCTCCTGTCTCAGCTTCCTGGCAGCCTATGGTTTTATACATCTCTACATATTCAAATTTTGTATCTGCTTCATCTAACTTTCCAAAGACAGTAAATGTTTCCCCCTAGTTCTGTAGAAAACACAAATAACAAAAGTATTTTTCCCCCCTGGGGGAGGGTGGGTGGGTGTGCAAACTCCTGCTCCTGTTGTGTTTCCATACAGATAATATCCTGATCTTTTCTGAAATTGAAACACTGGTAAGTGGAGTGTATCCTTTTTATGTAGGGTGCTGGGTAACATGCTAGAAACACCACCTGCAGATGGTAAATCTATGATGTCACTCGATACAAAGGCTCACACTTTCTTTTCTCTCTTGAACAACCCAGATGTCCTGCCCTTGTTTCTATTTTTATTTTTTCAGAGAGGCCCAGTAAGAGGAAAAGGATAATTATGCAACTTAAATCTCACTGTCTCAGTACAAAAGCCCTTCTATTTCTTCCTCAGGATCCATACAAGCTAATTGACATAAAAGACAAAAGCCAGCCCCAAGCAAGGCTACTTGATCCGATGGTCAAGTTTACTAAAAGGAGCACATCGTAGTAACCCAACTAGAGAATCACAGACAGAATGAAAAAAGGCTTTGGAGCAGCCAATCCACCTACCATGTCACAGAATAATTCTGTAGTTAAAATACCAAAGCCAGGTGTGGTGGTGCATACTTGTAATACCAGTATACAGGAGGCTGAGACAGGAGGATTGTGGGTTCACGGCCAATCCCAGCAACTTAGTGAGGCCCTTCCCAGCTTAGAGAGACCATTTCAGAATAAAAGAATAAAATAAGACTGGGGGTGTAGCTCTGAGGTAGAATGTCCTTGGCTTCCTTCCCAATACCACAAAAAAAAAAAAAAAAAAAAAAAAAAGAGCCACTAACTCACATTAACACAAGCTTTCCACAAGCCTTTCTGCTATATCTGCACTTAGCACTAGGTGTTGCTGTACTGCTATTTATAGACCAGCTTTTCTTTGATCTGTGGCAGTTTAACCTCCTCATCTGAGCTGCATTCTACAAACACTTGAGTTTCTACACCATCATCCTGTGCTAGTGTTCTGTATGCACCTGTACCTAGCTTCACTTAAATGATATAGTATGAAATATTTAATCCACTCAAAAGCAAGCCTGTGAGCTGGGCGTGGTGGCGCACACTTGTAATCCCAGCATTCAGGAGGCTGAGACCAGAGGATCCGGGTTCGCGGCCAGCCTCAGCTACCTAGTGAGGCACTCCGCAACTTAGTGAGACTCGGTTTCAAAATAAAGAATAAAAAATAGGGCTGGGGGTATAGCTCAGAGGTAGAATGCCCCCGAGTTCAACTCCCAGTACCGCAAAAAAAAAAAAAAAACCAACCAAACAAAAGCAAGCCTGTGAAGAAGAGATCAATACAGGCTAGGAAAGTCTACTCCAAAGTTAAATTTTTCTAATTGTCCTAATTCAAATATTTACTTAAACTCTGTTTTTATATGATGTGCAACTCAAGGGGAATGACATTGCTCACTCTGTTTCCTGGAACTCACTGTCTGCTACAAGACTGCAGATAAAGTTTGTTTACAGAAAAACAAAATATGAAGAATAAAAAAGTTTAGCACTGTTCTATTTGAGGTCTAATACTCCCACACATACTGAGTGGGAGAAAGGACAACCTTCTAGAACTTTTCCCCTTGGTAACAAGAGACAGTAATGCTTTAACCCCATCTAGTGACATGTGAGTCACTACTTAGATTAGTTCAGTTGTTCCACATTTGAGTAATAGATAATACCAAAGGGAGAAACGGGTCATGAGTCCAGGAAGTTAGAGTTTGGAAAGAGGACAAATTTTCAAGTCACTTTTAATTTTTTTTTCTTTTCTTTTCTTTCTTTCTTTTTCTTTTTTTTTTTTTTTTTTTTGGTACTGGGAATTGAACCCAGGGACATTCTACCTCTAAGCTACACCCCCAGACCTATTTATTTTTATTTTTAAACAGGGTCTCAATAAGTTGCTTAGGATCTCACTAGTTTGCTGAGAATCTTGCTAAATTGCTGAGGCTGGCCTCAAACCTGTAATCCTTCTGTCATAGTCTCCCAATTACTTAGATTACAGGAGTGCACCACCATGCCCCACACCTTTAATGGATCAAAAGCTCAGTTATTCAGTGTGAGTTCTCAACATTTTACTTGGTTCCTTTTTTTTTCTTTCTTTCTTTCTTCTTCTTTTTTTTTTGTGTGTGTGTGTGGTATTGGGGATTGAACCCAGAGACATTCTACCTCTGAGCTACACTCCCAGCCCTTTTTATTTTTTATTTTGAAACAGGTTCTCACTAAGTTGCAGAGGGCTTCATTAAGTTGCTGAGGCTGGCCACAAAACTGTGCTCCTCCTGTCTCAGCCTCCCAAGTACTGGGATTACAAGTATGGGTCACCACACTCAGTTTATTTTTATTTTTGAAGCAGCATCTAGCTAGGATGATGAGAGTCTCATTACTTGCTAAGGTTGTCCTTGAACCTGTGATTCTCCTGTCTCAGCCTCCCAAGTACTGGGATCACAGGTGTGTTCCACCACAATTGGCTGTAAACTTTTCTTTTTACACATTAAAAGGGGGCAACTAGCCGGACATGGTGGCGCACACTTTTAATCCCAGCATTCGGGAGGCTGAGACCGGAGGATCCGGGTTCGCGGCCAGCCTCAGCTACCTAGTGAGGCCCTCCGCAACTTAGTGAGACCTGGTTTCAAAATAAAGAATAAAAAATTGGGCTGGGGGTATAGCTCGGAGGTAGAATGCCCCTGAGTTTAATCCCCAGTACCACACACACACAAAAAAAGTGGGCAACTTTTTCCTTCCTTCCTTCCTTCCTTCCTTCCTTCCTTCCTTCCTTCCTTCCTTCCTTCCTTCCTTCCTTCCTTCCTCTCTTTCTTTCTTCCAGCATTTTTTTTAATTGGCACATTATAATTATACATAAAAGTAGGGTTCATTATATTTGTCCATGCCCATAACATAATTTGGTCAACTTTATTCCCTAGTATCTCCCAGTTCCCAGTTCCCCTCCTTTCTTTTTTTTTTTTTTTTTTTTTTTTTTTTGTGTGTGTGTGTGTGTGTGTGTGTGTGTGTGTGCACGCATGTACTGGGGATTGAACAGGCCCAGTACTGGGGATTGAACCCAGGGGCATTCTACCTCTGAGCTATACCCTCAGCCCTATTTTTTATTCTTTATTTTGAAACAGGGTCTCACTAAGTTGCAGAGGGCCTCACTAAGGAGCTGAGGCTGGCCGTGAACCCGGATCCTCCAGTCTCAGCCTTCCAAGTACTGGGATTACAAGCGTGTGCCACCCCGCCCAGCTAACATGCCCTATTTCTAGGCCATACCATTGTCCTCTGACTTATACCCTGCCTGCAGAATGGCGGGCCTGTGTTCCAGCTGGAAGTTCCAGGGGATGGATGGTTCCTGCCCCCTCCAAGGTTGGCTTTTCGGAATCCAGGCTCCCACACCTGCTCCTCCAGGTGCTGAGCTGCTACTAGCCCTCCACAGACGGTCACAGTAGAGTCTGACCCTTTGCCACTGAACCAAGCCATGGGCCTGGACTCTCCTTCCTTGGGAACCCCCCCACCCCTCCCCAAGGGGGCTCATCAGACTCAGAAATAAAAGTTGGTCACAGGGTGTGGCGGCACACTTCAGTAATCCCAGTACTTGGGAGGCCGAGACCGGAGGATCACAGGTTCACAGCCAGCCTCAGCAACTTAGCGAAGCCAATGGCAACTTATTGAGAAACTGTTTCAAAATAAAAAATAATGAGAGGCCGAGAGGATGACAGGTTTGAGGATAGCCTCAACAAGTAGTGAAACCCTCATCAACCTAACAAGACCCTGTTTCCAAATAAGAAATAAAATCGGGCTGGGGGTATAGTTTGAAGGTAGAATGCCTCTGGGTCCAATACCCAATACCACAATAAATAAATAAATAAATAAATAAATAAATAAATAAATAAATAAATAAATAAATGGTTGAGGGTATACTTTAGAGGTAGAACTCCTCTGGGTTCAGTTGCTAGTGTCCCCCCAACTCACATACACAAGAAGGAAAAGAAAAGAAAAAGAAAGAAGGAAGGAAGGAAAGAAAGGAAGGAAGGGAGCCGGGCGTGGTGGCGCACGCTTGTAATCCCAGCATTCCGGAGGCTGAGACCGGAGGATCCGGGTTCGCGGCCAGCCTCAGCTACCTAGTGAGGCACTCCGCAACTTAGTGAGACTCGGTTTCAAAATAAAGAATAAAAAACAGGGCTGGGGGTATAGCTCGGAGGTAGAACGCCCCTGAGTTCAATCCCCAGTACCGCAAAAAAAAAAAAAAAAAAAAAAAAAAAGAATACTCCTGGGTTTGATCCACAGTAAAAAAAAAAAAAAAAAGCTGGCCATGATGGCACATGCCTGTCATTCCAGTACTTGAGAGGCTGAGGCAGGAGGATCCAGGTTTGAAGCGAGCCTCAGCAACTTAGTGAAGCTGTCAACAGCTTAGTGAGACCTGGTTTCAAAATTAAAAAAATAAAATAAGATAAAAATAGGAAAAAAAAAAGATAAGCTAGGCCAGAAGAACAAAAGACTCTTGTACTGGAGGTGTATGGTAAAACCTTAACTCAGTACTTGGGAGGTGGAGACAAGAGGATTGCAGGTTGGAGACCAGCTTTAACAACTTATGGAAACCTTGTTTCAAAATAAAAAGGGGTAGGGGTGTAACTCAGAAGTAGAATGCCTCTGGGTTTAATCCTAAATACCATTAAACAACAAACAAACAAACAAAAAGCCTTAACTGGAATCCCTTCACCTCCTGTTAGGCAGGGACTGTCCAGCTTGAGATAAGAGCTTGAGAATACTATAAAAGAAAGATAAACTAAATTTCAAGAGTAGGTGCTGCAACCATTGGAATGCAGAAAATGCCCATGAAGCTTTGAAATGCAAAACAAGCAACTAAGATTGACCCAGGCCTGTCCTCAATCCTTGTCCTCAGACCAGGTTCTTGCTCGGAAAGAAAATGGACAGGAGGGCAATGCACAAGCACAGGGTAAGCTCACAGAAAATTCTGGAATTCTGCCCGTCTGGACTCCAACTCTAGTCAGCCCCTAGGTAGGAATCCTCTATAAATGTCAATGTCCAAGACCAACAGACTTCTGTCTCCCTCCGGAGAGGTACATTTTCCCTTGAATGCATATTCCTTATTTGGCCCCAAAGCGGCTCACTGTTCAGATAGCCTGCACCTTAGTGAGACCCTGTTTCAAAATAAAGTATAAAAAAATGGGGCTGGGGATGTAGCTCAGAGGTAGAATGCCCCTGAGTTCAATCCTCAGTACTGCCAAAAAAAAAAAAAAAAAAAAAAAAGTCTATCTCTGACGGTTCCTGCTGTAATTCTTTTTCATTATGAATGCCAAAGACCCCACTTGTTCCTGACTCAACTTTCACCTTCCTGGGAATTCTTCTGATATTGTAACTACAAACACTCAGAAGCAATAATTTTATTTATTTATTTATTTATTTATTTATTTTGCGGTACTGGGGATTGAACTCAGGGGCATTCTACCTCTGAGCTACACCCCCAGCCCTATTTTTTATTCTTTATTTTGAAACCGAGTCTCACTAAGTTGTGGAGTGCCTTACTAGGTAGCTGAGGCTGGCCGCAAACCCGGATCCTCCAGTCTCAGCCTCCCGAATGCTGGGATTACAAGCGTGCGCCACCATGCCCGGCTTATTTATTTATTTATACTGGGTATTCAATCCAGGTGCATTCTATCTCTAGGTGCATCTACTCTCCCAGCCTTTATTCTTTTCTTTCTTTCTTTCTTTCTTTTTTTTTTTTTGGTGGTACTGGGGATTGAATCCAGGATCATTCTACCTCTGAGCTACACTCCCAGCCCATTTTTAAAATTTTATGAATTAATTCAATTTCAGGATAATAAAGGGAATATTACAACAACAACAACAAAATGAAACATTTCTCTGATATGGTTGAGAGCTAGTTAATAAAGGAAAGATGTCCTGAAGGAGAAAAATACATTACCAGTGCAGAGATTTCCATAATAAAAGCAATGTTTTATGCAAAAACTGTACGGATGTAAGTTTGCTCAACAGCTGCTTTGGCTGGAATAAAACTTGGATTCTGAGATAAGGATACAATGACAGCTCCAAAAATACATTTTTTGATTGCTTTTATTAAAAACAAGACATTTCTACAGCAAAATGTTGAAGGTAAAGGAATGCAAAATTGCTACAAGATTTCGCTGCTACATGGTTACTTTCAGATGTAAACTTGACTAGGCTAAGGGAGGCCAGATAGTCCATGAAACATTACTTCTGCCAGGTTTGTCTGGGCGTTTGAATCTGCAGATACAGCAAATATTTCACTATCCTGCTTAGAGCAGTGGCACACACCTGTGATTCCAGAGACTTGGGAGACTAAGGCCGGAGGAAACATATTTGAGGCCAGTTTGAACAATTTAGCAAGAACTAGTCTCAAAATAAAAAATGAAAAAGGGCTGGGGAAGCCGGGCGTGGTGGCGCACGCTTGTAATCCCAGCATTCAGGAGGCTGAGACCAGAGGATCCGGGTTCGCGGCCAGCCTCAGCTACCTAGTGAGGCACTCCGCAACTTAGTGAGACTCGGTTTCAAAATAAAGAATAAAAAAAAAAAATAGGGCTGGGGGTGTAGCTCAGAGGTAGAATGCCCCTGAGTTCAACCCCCAGTACCGCAAAAAAAAAAAAAAAAAAGAAAAAGAAAAAGGGCTGGGGATGTAGCTCAGTGGTAGAACACACTTGGGTTTAATCCTCCATTTAAAAAAAAAATGCTAAAAAAAAAATCTTTTCACCAATTTGGCTTGGAACCATTCAGTCTATGGAAGGTCAGTAAAGAACAAAAAGGCAGAGAAAGAGCCAGGCGTGGTGGCACACACTCCTGTAATCTCAGTACTTAGGAGGCTGAGACAAGAGGTCCACAGGTTTGAAGCCAGCCTCGGCAATTTAGCGAGGCTCTCAGCAACTTAGTGAGACTCTGTTTCAAAATAAAAAATAGAAGTCCAGTGTGGTGGTGTATGCCTGTAATCCTAGTACTTGGGAGGCTGAGACAGGAGGATCACAGGTTTGAGACCAGCCTCATCAACCTAGGGAGACTCTTTCAAAATTAAAAATAAAATAGGGCTGGAGGTATAGCTTGGAGGTAGATTGCCCCTGGATTCAATCCCTAGCAAAACACACACACACACACACACACACACACACACACACACACACACACACACACGGCAGAGAAAGCATGAGTTCACTCGCTCTGTTCCAGCTGGAACAGCTGTCTTCTCCTTCATGTGGGCTTGTTCTCTGGCCGTATCCTGTTGATTCTGTTTCTGTGTACAGGGTCTATAATTCAGGATCAAAATGTAAGTCAAATAGATTGTCCAACAATTTAAAAAATATGTATACATTTGTACATACACATTTTTTTTTTTTTTTTTGCGGTACTGGGGATTGAACTCAGGGGCATTCTACCTCCGAGCTACACCCCCAGCCCTATTTTTTATTCTTTATTTTGAAACAGGGTCTCACTAAGTTGCAGAGTGCCTCACTAGGTAGCTGAGGCTGGCCTCAAACCCGGATCCTCCTGTCTCAGCCTCCCGAATGCTGGGATTACAAGCGTACATACACATATTTTTCCCTCCTTCTTTGTCCTTACAGGGAAATTCTGACTCCTGATGTCATGGGTCCCAAGAAAGAGGGTCCCAAGGATTTCTCAGTGTGTGTGTGTGTGTGGGGGGTCCAACTCAGGACCAGTGGGGTCCTTCACATAGTGAGAGAAAAGAATTTCAGGTAGCTCAGGTGCTTATTTAGGAAAGCAAGAAACACACATTCAAGGGTGAAAGCAGAGCAGGGCATGGTGGCTCAGGTCTATAATCCCAGTATTTGGGAGACTGCATCAGGAGGATCACAGATTTGAGGCCAGCCTCAGCAATTTAGAAAGAGCCCATTTCAAAATTGAAAAATAGAAAGGGTTGGAGTTATAGCTCAGACATGGAACACAACTGGGTTCCATCCCTGGTACTAATTTTTTCACCCCTGTGGCACTAGGGATTGAACCCAAGGGCATTCTACATCCAAGCTACACCCCCAGCCCTATTTTTTATTCTTTATTTTGAAACAGGGTCTCGCTAAGTTGTGGAGAGCCTCACTAAGTAGCTGAGGCTGGTCACGAACCAGGATCCTCTGGTCTGAGGTCCCATTTTTTTTTTTTTTTTTTTTTTTTTTTGCAGTACTGGGGATTGAACCCAGGGGCATTCTACCTCTGAGCTCAACCCACAGACCTAGTTTTTATTCTTTATCTTGAAACAGGGTCTCACTAAGTTGCAGAGGTCCTCACTAAGTAGCTGAGGCTGGTTGTGAACCTGTCCTCCTGTCTCAGCCTCCCACCACACCTGCCTCCAAATTTTTAAAAATTAATTTAATTTAAAGAAAGGGAGAGCTGGACATGGTGGTACACACTTGTAATCCCACAACTTGGGAGACTGAAATAGGAGGATTGCAGATTCGTGGCCAACCTCAGCAATTAAGTGAGACTCTCAGCAACTTAGTGAAACTGTTAAAAAACAAAAATAGGTCTGGGGGTGTACCCCGGAAGTAAAAGGGCCCTGGGTTCTATCCCCAGTAACACACACACAAATAAATAAATAAATAAATAAATAAATAAATAAATAAGGAGAAGGTGGGTCAGATAGAGAAAAAAGATGTGTTTGGGGTTCAAGATTCTTCTTTTATTTGTTTGCTTTTTGTGGTACTAGGGATTGTGGTACTGGCCCTTTTTACTTTTCATTTTGAAATAAGGTCTTGCTAGGTTGCTGAGGTTGGCCTGGAACCTGTGATCCTCCCAAGTACTGGAATTACAGGCATGTGCCAACAAGCCTGGCAGGGCTCTCCTCCTCCTCTTCCTCCTCATTCTCCTCCTGCTCCTCTTCCTCTTCCTCCACCACTACCACCACCTTCTCCTTTTCTTCTTTGTACTGGGTATTGAACCCACAGGCATTCTACCTCTGAGCTACACCTCCAGCCCTTTTTAAGTTCTTTCTTTGTTTTTGTGGTACTAGAGATTGAACCCAGGGACATTCTACCACAGAGCTACTCCTCCCAGTCCTATATTTTATTTATTTATTTACTTTTTGAAACAGGGTCTTGCTAGTTAAAGAGAGTCTCACTACTTGCTGAGACCATATCCTGTTGGTTCTGTTTCTGTGTATAGGATCTGTAATTCTCAAACTTGCAGTCCTCTGGTCTCAGCCTCCTAAACACTGGGATTACAGGTGTGCTTCACCATGCCCAGCAATGGCTCTTCTCTTTCTCTCTTTTATTGTTTGTGGTACTGGGGATTGAACCCAGGGGCGTTCTACCTCCAAGCTATACCACTAGTCCTATTTTTTATTCTTTATTTTGAAACAGGGTCTCACTAAGTTGCAGAGGGCCTCACTTAGTAGCGGAGGCTGGCCGTGAACCTGTGATCCTCCTGTCTCAGCCTCCCAAGTACTGGGATTGCAGTCATGCACCACCACGCCCAGCTTGGCTCTTCTTTTTTTTTTTTTTTTTTGCGGT
>PVLC010047361.1:0-11126 GCA_004027655.1 Graphiurus murinus
GGGGCTGGGGCTGAGGCTGGGCTGGGCTGGGGTTGGGTTGGGGCTGGGCTGGGCTGGGCTGGGCTGGGCTGGGGCTGGGCTCTGCACCTCCTGACGTTGGCTCCCTCTAGTGAAGGTGAAATGGAAATGGAATTCAAAAGGAGTCAGACTTGAGAGGCTGAGACAGGAAGATTGCAGGTTTGAGGCCAGCCTCAGCAATTTAGCAAGACCCTGTTTCAAAATATAAGGCAGGAGCCGGGCGTGGTGATGCACGCTTGTAATCCCAGCATTTGGGAGGCTGAGATCGGAGGATCTGTGTTCGAGGCCAGCCTCAGCTGGCACTCCGCAACTTAGTGAGACTCAGTTTCAAAATAAAGAATAAAAATAGGGCTAGGGGTGTAGCTCAAAGGTAGAATGCCCCTGAGTTCAATCCCTAGTACCGAAAAAAAAAAAAAAAAAAAATATATATATATATGGCAGGAGTGGTGGCACATGCTTGTAATCCCAGTACTTGGGAGGCTGAGACAGGAGGATCGCAGGTTTGCAGCCAGCCTCAGCAGAACCCTGTTTCAAAATAAAGAATAATAGGGCTAGGGGTGTAGCTCGGAGGTAGAATGACCCTGGGTTCAAACCCCAGTACCACAAACAAACAAACAAACAAAACATAAAAAGGGCTGGGGGTATAGCTCAAAGGTAGAATGACCCTGGGTTCGATTAAAAAAAAAAAAAAGAGTAAAATCATAATTCTCAAGTTTGGGAAAACTTTAGGGACAAAAGGCATCTCAGATGACCCCCAAAACTCCAGGGCTGGGAGCCCAGGCACCCGGTGGCCGTGATCGGGGAGCAGTAAGTGGAGAAGGCGGAAAAGGCCGGGCGGATGGCTCTTCGGGGCAGACAGGGACAGGGATATTACACTGCGTCCGCCTAAGAGTGGAAAGACCCGGGCGGGCTGGGCTGGGGCTCGAAGGCCCTGGGCTTCACTCTAGCACCGCAAACAAAACAATGCGAAACAAACCACGCACAGCTGGGGTGAGGTAGACAGAGACAAACAGAACGGAGCTATCTCCCGGAGTGCAGGTGCCTCTGGAGAAAGCGAAGGGACATCTTGATTCCACCTCCCTTTAGCCCCTAGACTGTGGTAAATTTCACCTCCCTTCAGCCCCTAGACCCTGGGAGGGGCTTGTCACCTGCAGATATGTTTATCTGTTCACACCGTAAGGATGAGAACCCAACCTTGGGCAAATTCTCCTAATGATACTATAAAGAGGGAGAGGAGGAGGAGGAAGAGGAGGAGGAAGAGGAAAAGGAGGAGGAGGAGGAGGAGGAGGAGGAGGAGGAGGAGGAGGAGGAAGGGGAGCCTGGGTTTATCAGAAGATTTCAAGGCTGCCAGGGAGTGAGGGGGACTCAGGGGAGCAGGACACCCTGGTGGCCGAGGAGACTCCTTCTAGAATGTTCATAGGAGGAAGGAGGAGGTGGAGCATTTGAGGCCCAGAGGGGAGGCCGAAGGGTCCACAGGTACCTGGGCTCTCCCACTGAGTGGGGCTGGGGTGTTTCTCCCGCTGCCTCATGGTCTCCAACCCCAACAGGTCGGGCGGGTGGCAGTGGCCACGCATGACAGTCACCCGCTGGCCCTGGGTGATGGCGCGGCTGCGGCAGCCCATGCGCGCCTGGTCGCGGCACGTCCAGTACACCTTGTCGCCGGCCGCCTTCTCCCGCCGGTACAGGAAGGACTCGTACACCAGGAAGCTGCCCCCCAGAGGGGTCTTCAGGAACTCGGGGCCGTCTGGGGGGACCGGAGAGGCGCTCAGGGCTGGGGCTCGTCGGGCCGGGTCACCTCACCTCCCTGGACTTGTCCCCGAGGACAGAGACTCACCGAGGTCTGCATCCTGGTCCTCGTCCGGCTGCGCGGGGGGCTTCTGATTCTTGGCCTTGGCTCGCTTTCTGGGCCGGGGCCTGGCGGGAGTCGGGGCGCCCGGCTCCCCACGGCCTGCCGGGCCGCCCACGCCTTGGCGAGGCTTGTCCACGCTGCTCCCCGGGCCGGCCGGCCAGGCCTGCAGCGTCTCCATGACCTTCTCCTGCTGCTGCCGTCGCGCCTCCAGGCCCTCCTTGTCGGGCGGGTGGCAGTGGCTGCGCATCACCGTTACCCGCTCCTCCTGGGTGATGGCGCGGCTGCGGCAGCCGTACAGCGCGTGGTCCCGGCACGTCCAGTACACCCGGTCCCCCACCGTCTTCTCCCGCTTGTAGATAAAGGACTGGTGCACCAGGAAGCTGCCCCCATAGCACGTCTTCAGGAACTCCAGGGACGGGGACAGGCGTGGGGCAACGCCCCAGGTCAGTCCTGAGACAGAGACAGCCAGGGAGGGCGCTCAGGGTGCTGGCAGGGGCGCTGTGGCTGACACGTGCCTGGCGCCGCCTGAGCCACGCATGCGCAGAGCCCGGAGCTGGCCCACCGACCCTGCCAGCAGCTACCGGAGCAGAGGTGTGCGCAGGCTCGAGTTCAACCGGCCGGGTTCTGACTTAGCAGCCTATGTTCCTGGTCATGATTGGCCACGTTTTTCTTTTTTTTTTTTTTGCGGTACTGGGGATTGAACTCAGGGGCATTCTACCTCCGAGCTATACCCCCAGCCTTATTTATTTATTTATTTTATTCTTTATTTTGAAACAGAGTCTCACTAAGTTGCAGAGTGCCTCACTAGGTAGCTGAGGCTGCCCGCGAACCTGGATCCTCCCGTCTCAGCCTCCCAAATGCTGGGATTACAAGTGTGCGCCACCACGCCTGGCCACGTTTTTCTTATTTATTTTTTGCAGTACTGAGGATGGAACCCAGGGGCATTCTACCTCCGAGCTACATCTTCAGCCCTAATTTTTATTCTTTATTTTGAAACAGGGTCTCACCAAGTTGCGGAAGGCCTCACTAAGTAGCTTAGGCTGGCCATGAACCTGCAATCCTCCTGTCTCAGCCTCCCAAGTACTAGGATTACAAGCGTGCGCCACCACGCCCGGCTCTTTTATTTATTTAGGAGTTTGCTTAAAATTTTTTTATTTACTCTTTGAATAACACATGCCTAGGCTGCTGTAAAAGATGGCAGTGAAAAAGAAGCTCCCGCCTCGCCCATGTACCCATCGAGGCACAGCCTCAGGTCCTTAAGTCCTTTCTGGGTCAGGAGGCCTCGGCCTTCCGGAACCCAAGCCCACCTCCTAGTATCTGGTAATAAAAACAACCACAAAAGCTCACATCCACTTCTAAGCTTCAACCCCACTGTCTCCACAGGGGTCCAGGTTACCTGCCTACCTCCGGATAAAGCTGTGGAATTCCGGAATTTAAGCACATTTTCTGGGGCTAAAGGGCCAGCATGAGGTGGGGCTGGATCTGAACCTGGTCCAATGCCCAGGGCGCCTGCACTTAACACGACAATCACTTAAAGTTCAGATGTCAGGGCCCCATGCCAGGCCCTGCTGCCATGGGAAATTCTGGAACGACCGTTCAGAAGCAGTAGTACTATCCCAGGGCCTTGATGATTATTGGGATATGTTTATAATTTTCAAAGTCCTTATGACTTTGAGCACTTTTTTTTTCCTCTTGAGCATATTTTGAAAAAAATGTGCAGGACTCCACATTTCTTTCTTTTCTCTTTTTGCACTACTGGGGATTGAACCCAGGGGCTTTCTACTTCCGAGTTACACCCCCAGCCCTATCTTTTATTCTTTATTTTGAAACAAGGTCTCACTAAGTCCCAGAGAGCCTCACGAAGTAGCTGAGGCTGGCCACGAACCCAGATCCTCCGGTCTCAGCCTCCCAAGTACTGGGATTACAAGCGAGCGCCCCCACTCTGGGCTCCAGGACCCCACATTTCTGATTCAGCATGAAAGTACCTGTGGTTCCTGCCTGCCCCAAGAGGAGCGGGGCAGGCCGGGGCGTGTACTCACCCATCCCCATCCTTGACCGTTTCTTGAAAGGCAGGCTCAGCATGGGTCGGGACCGGGACCCTCTGTCCTCCTCCGGGGCCGGCTTGCTCTGTACCTGCCCCGCAGGGGGCGCGGGCTCCGGCGGGCACAGCCGCAGGCTCACCTCCTGCAGGGGCTCCTCCGCCTGGCCCGCAGGGGCCTCGGGAGCCTGGGGGTCTCCCAGCCCCTCCGGCAGGGCCTGGCTCAGCAACTTCTCCTTCTGGCGCCGGGCCTCCAGGCCCTCCTCGTCAGGCGGGTGGCAGTGGTCTCGCATGACGGTGGCCCGCAGGCCTCGGGTGATGGCCCGGCCCCGGCAGCCCAGCCCCGCATGCTGGTGACACTTCCAGTACACTTTGTCCCCCACGGCCTTCTCCTGCTTGTACAGGAAGGACTCCAGCACCAGGAGGCGGCCCCCGAAAGGGGTCTTCAGGAACTCCAGGGGCTGCGGGGTGGCTGGGGCAGGGGAAGCTGGGTTAGCGCCGGGGCAAGGCCCAGGCAGAGGCTTACCCGAGAGCGGCGAGGACAAGGGGCCGAGAGAGGGGCGGGTCACTGCGGGCGGGGTGCCCTCTCCGACTCCTGACTGCCAGGCAAGAGGCCCACAGTTCCTTTCTTTCATTTTTGTGGTACTGCGGGTTGAACCCAGAGGCATTCTACCTTCGAGCTACACCCCCAGCCCGATTTTATTTCTTATTTGGAAACGGTCTCACTCGGTTGATGAGTCTCACTACTTGCTGAGGCTGTCCTCAAACCTGTGATCCTCCTGTTTCAGCCTCCCAAGTACTGGGATTATAGGCATGTGTCTCCATGCCTGGCTTGTTCCTTCCTTCCTTCCTTCGTTCCTCCCTTCCCCTTCCCTCCCTTCCTTTTTTTTTTTTTTAGTACTAGGGGTTGAACTCAGGGCATTCTACCTCCGAGCTATACCCCCAGCCCTATTTTTTATTCTTTATTTTGAAACCGAGTCTCACTAAGTTGCGGAGTGCCTCACTAGGTAGCTGAGGCTGGCTGCGAACCCGGATTCTCCGGTCTCAGCCTCCCGAATGCTGGAATTACAAGCGTGCGCCACCACGCCCGGCCTGCCTCCCTTTTTGTTCACTAGGAATTAAACCCAGGGACAGTCTACCTTCATGCTAAAACCCTAGCCCCTTTTTAAAATTTTTCTGATTTTATTCTTTATTTTGAAACAGGGTCTCACTAAGTTGGGAGGGCCTCACTAAGTAGCTGAGGCTGGCCGAGAACCTGCGATCCTCCAGTCTCAGCCTCCCAAGTCAAGGCTGGCTCTGAGGAGTCTAAGGAATTCTGCACATCGCTGTGATTCCCACGGGCTCAGGGAGGGCCGCGGCCCAGGCGGTGCTGCTACTCTGCACAGGGATGACATCACCCGATGGGCACCCAGCAGGGACAGGGCTAGGGACCAGGAGGCCCTGCTGAAGCCGGGGCAGGACGTCCAAGGGCGCCCCTCGGGGAGGGAGTGCAGGCTGGGTCTCGGCGTGCACACCCACTAGGTGGGCTCACCTGTGTCCAGCCTGCTGCGTTTGTGCACCAGACCCTGCAGGTGTGGCTGTGGCCGTGGCCGTGGTGCCTTCGGGGGTGGCTTCTTGGCCGGGAGGATCTCGAGGGTGCCGGCCAGGGCTGTGGGGTCGGCCGTCTCCAGGGACACGACACAGTGCACTTCCATGGGCTTAGAGCCCACCCCATCCCCGGCCTGGTCGGAGACCGTCAGCAGGATCAGGTTGAAGTCCTGGGGCTTCTCGGGGCCTCCCAGGATGACGTCGGAGCACGCCTCGCGGGACGGCTCCTGGCCGGCCTCCACGCTCTTGCCCTCCTGCTCGCTGGGCTCCGGCAGAGGCATCTGGGGACGGGTGCCTGGGGCCCTTGGCCCGTGCTCGGCTCCTTGGTCAAACGTGTGTGTCCTCTGTCCTGAGAGAAGAGGCGAAACCCCATTTAGCACAGGAAGCCCCTTGGGTGCAGGCTCTAGAGTGTGGGTGGGGCTTGGGGTGCTCTGGGTGCTCTGGGTGCCCTGGGGCCGAGAGGCTGGGGCACCTGGTGGAACTAGAGGCCCTGGCTGGCCTGCATCTCTGCAGGTTCCTCTCCTAGCAGCCCGGGAAGCATGCAAACCTCACCCTCCCCAGCCGCAACCCGTGCACCGGGGCAGCCAGATGACTGAGGCACTAACAGCTGAGTTTCTGTTTAGGAGACTCCTCCGCCACACTGTTCTCCTGCCCTCTATCGTTTAACCTCAAGCCCATGTTACGAGTAGACCATTCTTTTTGTGTGTGTGTGTGTGCCAGGGATTGAATCTAGGGACATTCTACCTCTGAGCTACACCCCAGCCTGTTTTATTTTTAATTTTCTTTCTTTTTTTTTGGTACTGGGGGTTGAATTCAGGGGCATTTTACCTCCGAGCTACAGCCCCAGCCCAATTTTTTATTCTTTATTTTGAAACAGGGTCTCACTAAGTTGCGGAGGGCCTCACTAGGTAGCTGAGGCTGGCCGAGAACCCGGATCCTCCCTCAGCCTCTCAAGTACTGGGATTACAAGCGTGCGCCACCACTCTCGGCTTTTTTTTTGGTACTGGGGATTGAACTCAGGGGCATTCTACCTCCGAGCTATACCCCCAGCCCTATTTTTTATTCTTTATTTTGAAACCGAGTCTCACTAAGTTGCGGAGTGCCTCACTAGGTAGCTGAGGCTGGCCGCGAACCCGGATCCTCCGGTCTCAGCCTCCCGAATGCTGTATTTTTTATTCTTAATGTTGCAACAAGGTCTCACTAAGTTGCAGAGGGCCTCACTAAGTAGCTGAGGCTGGCCATGAACCTGGATTCTCCCGTCTCAGCCCATAATCCCATTCACGCCTTCAGTGCACACTTTGTTCTCTGCAGCACACACACCGTGTTCAAACATGGTTTGCTACTGTCCTGTCTTTAGAGTAGGAAGTCTCCACTGCAGACCCTTGTGAAGGACCCAAGCGTGATGTAATGTGGGCGCCTAACCCCTAGAAAAACACAAATTAAGACCCTCGATAGCAACACTCAAGATGACCAGAAGATGGCAATGTTTCTCTCTGAGATTTTCTAGTCTTCACGGTAAAATTAAACTGGTGACAATGTTTTTAATTAATTAATTATTAATTTAATTTATTTGTACTGAGGATTGAACTCAGAGGCAGTCTACCTCTGAGCTACACCCCCAGACCCATTTTTTGTTGTTTTTTTGTTTTGTTTTGTTTTTGCAGTACTGGGGATATTACTCAGGGGCATTCTACCTCCAAGCCACACACCCCCTATTTTCCTATTTTTTAATTCTTTACACACAAACGTGACCTGCTTAGATCAACCTCATTGGTCCTTGACCAGAGCCAGAATCAGCAACAAGATCCTATGACGTCAGCCCCGGCCTCCGACCTCCTCTGGGTAACCTAGAGACCTCCCTTGCTTTCTTCTTTTTTTTTTTTTTTTGCGGTACTGGGGATTGAACTCAGAGGCATTCTACCTCTGAGCTATACCCCCAGCCCTATTTTTTATTCTTTATTTTGAAACCAGGTCTCACTAAGTTGCGGAGTGCCTCACTAAGTAGCTGAGGCTGGCCTCGAACCCGGATCCTCCGGTCTCAGCCTCCCGAATGCTGGGATTACAAGCGTGCGCCCCCACGCCCGGCTGAGACCTCCCTTTCAAGTGTCACCATCATCTCCACTCTGCCCCTGGAGAGATGGTGGCCTCAGGCAATGACGTGAGTGACCCAGGACTCGAACCCAGGCCTGGCCGGGCTAGAGCTAACGCACACCTGTCTGCCCTGAGCAGCCGATGCTCTAAGGACCTGCCCCCGGAGCTGGTCATGCCTCGGAGTCAGTGGTCAGCTCCACCCTGTGTCCTGCAAGTCGGCCACTTCATCATTATACAGTTTTGCATCGTAGAGGCGCCAGTGAATTCGGCCGACGGCGGACACAGGAGAAGACTGGAGAAGAGCCAGGGCTCCTGCGGCCTGCTGCCCTGGGCAGTCTCCACCACTGCCGTGTATTCCAGGGCCCAACATCCGGCCAGCGTGACTCCAGATGTGAAGGGTCACCGCCCGCTGACCTTGACCCTCCAGCCTGGCTGCGGTGGCCGCTTCTAGCCATGCTAATCTCTGGGTTACCGCGCCATTCCTGTTCGGCTTCTCGGCTCCTCTACCTCCGGGCAGGAGGACTAAATCCCCCGTTGAAATATTAGAGCAGCTGTCTTCCCCGTTGGACCACGAGACATCCGAAGGGCGGTGACTCCAGCAGCTCTGAGCAGCTCTGCTGTGCACCAGGCATGCGCTATTTCACTTCATCTTCCAAACATCCTCAGCGCTTGGATTCTGCTGTTCTTCCATATTGCAGAGGAGCCTCGGGCTCAAGCTCAGGCTCGTGCCGTCTACCTCGGTGCCTGAGCTCTTGAAATGAGTTAAAATGGATCTTTCCGAATCCAGGATCCAGATCCATCGGTAGCAGCACCGAAGCCTCGGGCTGCCCAACTGGGGTACCATTTCCTCCCAGGTGACACTTGACAATGTCTGGAGAATCTCTGGCTTGTCACACTGGGGGCGGGAGCATCCTGCTACTAGTGTCTCGTTCCAGGAAGCCAAGGACGCAGCTGAGCCCCCTGCTGTGCACTACGCCCCCCTCGAGTGTCGGGGTCTGTGCTGAACCCTCAACAGTGCAAGGCTGGGATCCTGCTTAAGACTGCATTAAAGAAATGAAACAGGCCGGGCGTGGTGGCGCACGCTTGTAATCCCAGTATTTGGGAGGCTGAGACTGGAGGATCCGGGTTCGCGGCCAGCCTCAGCTACTTAGTGAGGCTCTCCGCAACTTAGTGAGACCCTGTTTCAAGATAAAGACTAAAAAAATAGGGCTGGGGATGTAGCTTGGAGGCAGAATGCCCCTGAGTTCAATCCTCAGTACTGAAGGGAAAAAAAAAAAAAAAAAAGTGAAACACTCGGGCATGGTGGTGTACGCCTGCGATCCCACTGTGAACAAGTCACTTTTGCCTTCATCTGCGCATTCATTTCAGTATTCCTGATTTACAGTCTTCTAGAATCTTCTTTGGATTCTCTTGCAAACTGATTATAATATTTTACTGGTTCTCTAACAATAGGTTAAGTAAAATCTGTGTGTGTGTGTGTGTGTGTGTGTGTGTGTGTGTGTGTGTACACGCACATGTGTGTGTGTGTGTGGTCTAGGGATTGCACCCAGGGATGCTCAACCACTAAGCTCTATGCCGAGCCCTTTTCATTTTTTTGTTGAGACAGGGTCTTGGTAAATTGACACCCGGCTCAAGTTGGAGATTTTTAAGATGACATAGTAAACATCACTTTGCATTGCCGTAACAAAAGTGAGCATTATTTTATTTATTATGTGTGTGTGTCTGTGTGTGTGTATGTGTGTGGTGGGGGTGTAACTCAGAGTTGTGCATTCCACCTCTGAGCTATACCCCCAGCCCTTTTTATTTATGCTGAAACAGAGTCTCACTAAGTTGCTGAGGCTGGTCTCGAACTTGCAATCCTCCTGTCTCGGCTTCCCAAATACTGGGATTACAGGCATGTGCCACCATGCCCAGCTTTGTTTTTATGAAACTTTTGTCATACCTATGTATATTTACTCTAGGTTGATTTAAATGTTTTAATTTCCCCCATTGTTTGGGGCCCTAATGTATATATCTTATAATATTCAATTTC
This sequence comes from Graphiurus murinus, assembly GCA_004027655.1. NCBI lineage: Eukaryota > Metazoa > Chordata > Mammalia > Rodentia > Gliridae > Graphiurus > Graphiurus murinus. The sequence goes on from PVLC010047361.1 coordinate 9,616, forward strand.
CACTCAACAAAGACATGATTTTCAGGTCAGGCCGATGTAAATGGCATGTTCAAGAGTCTCAGAGTATATGGTTCCTCACTCTCTGGTCCTCTCTCCCCTCCCCCGAGGTGGAGGGTACAGAACAATCCAGTACACTACTCACCTCGTCCTCTCTGGCACCACTGTCCTGCTGGAGGTCACAGGGCTCAGCACAGGCCCCAAAGCCACAGGGTGTTAAGAGCTGTCAGGTGCCTCTCGGACAGCCCGGACCCACACCACGAAGGTCCAGAGCTTGTCTCGGCAGCTGATGGCGATCCGCAGCACTGCCTTCATGCATGAGCCAGAACTACATGGTCATCCACCTCGCCTGGGGCCGGGCGCTGGCGATCAGGCTAAGGAGACCCGGGCGCTGGCGATCGGGCTAGGAGACCCGGGCGCTGGCGATCGGGCTAGGAGACCCGGGCAGACCCGTGACTTCCCTGGCTGTTTAACCTGTAACACAGGAATAGTGGAAGAGAAATACTGTAAGTGAAAGTCTTCTATAAACAGTAAATCATTACCTGGGACAGGAATTCTTTGCCCTGGCTCAGGAGGGTTCTGAACAGTAGGAGGAGGAGGAGGGAAGCCCCTTCTGTTTAAAAAAAACCTCCTGCATTGGGCAGGGTACCGCATGCCTGTAATCCCAGTGCTAGGAGGCTGAGACAGGAAGATCACAGGTTTGAGGCCAGCCTCAGCAACTTAGAGTGTTAGAGAGACCCTATTTCCAAAAAATAAAAAGGGCTGGAGGTGTAGCTTGGAGGTGGAATGCCCCAGGGTTTAATCCCCAGTATCTAAAAAATAAAACCCTCCAAGTTGATCCATGGCTCCCCCACCTCCCCACAGTGACCCGTGGGACTTTAGCCGTCGCTTCACCCGGCTCGTGAGCCCTCCTGTGATCACGTGCACAGGACCTGCGTGTGCATGCACTATCCGGGAGAGGGGAAGGTGGCGGTCCTCCAAAAGACTAAGATTTACTACTCAAAAGCAGGGTTTCAGCTGGGTGTGGTGGCATACGCTTGTAATCCCAGTACTTGGGAGGCTGAGACAGGAGGATCGCAGGTGCGCAGGCCCTCTGCAACTTAGCGAGACCCTGTTAATAAAAAATAAAAAATAGGGATGGGGGTGGAACTCAGAGGTAGAATGCCCCTGGGTTCAATCCCCAGTACTGCAAAAAAAAAAAAAAAAAAAAAAAAAAAAAAAAAATCAGGGGCAGGGTTTCACAATCCCAGCATCAGTGACATTCTGGACCAGATACTTCTTCGCCGTGGGGGATGTCCCGTTCATTGTAGGCCATTTAGCAGGATCTTTGGCCTCTACCTGCCTGATAGGTGACAGTATCACCCCCCCACCACCACCAAGTGTGACAACCAACAATTGCTGAATGCCCCCCGAGGGGCAAAACTGCCTGAGAGCCGCTGCTGCAAAGGAAGTGAGAAATGTAGAGGTGTAGAAGGGGAGAGTCCAGCGATGGGACCCCAGCCCCATATGCCCTC
>PVLC010047362.1:0-11122 GCA_004027655.1 Graphiurus murinus
CCTCGGCGGCGCAGTTCGGGGCGCTTGGCACCAGGGTGTAGGGCGCTGGATGCCGTCTCTGGGCCTGGCTCCTCCGCGGCGCAGCTCGGGGTGCTGGGCACCGGGGCGCAGGGCACTGGATGCCGTCTCAGGGCCTGGCTCCTCGGCGGCGCAGCTCGGGGCGCAGGGCACCGGGGCGCAGGGGGCCGGATGCTGTTTCAGGGCCTGGCTCCTCGGCGGTGCTGCTCGGGGCGCGGGGCACCGGTGCACAGGGCGCCGGGTACCTTCTCGGGGACTAGCTCCTCCGCGGCACGGCTCTGGCTCTTGGGTGCAGGGCACAGGAGCACAGGGCGCCAAATCCCCTCTGAGTGGTCTAGCTCCTCCGCGGCGCAGCTCTGGGGCGCAGGGCACCGGGGCGTAGGGCGCTGGATACTGTCTCGGGGACTAGCTCCTCCTCGAGGCCCAAGGCACAGGGCGCGGGATGTCAGATCTCGTCTCGGTAGCCTAGCTCCTTGGCAGTGCAGCGCTAGGGTGCAGAGCGCCATGCTGCACTTTCCTAGGTCCGTTTTCTGGTTCTTCCTTTGTTGTAGTTCCAATTCCGCTTGTTTTGGTTGTTGTTGTTGTATTTTTCCTTCTGTTAAGCAGCTCTTTGTATGGTAGATTTGGTTCGAAATCGTAGCGTCCGAGGGAAGTTGTTTCACTCAGTCGCCATCTTGGATCTCTCTGAGGTCACATTCTGAATGTTGCATTCATTTTGGATTCCCTGAAGGTTAGTTTTGGACCAAGCACATAGCTGGTAGTCTGAGGGTCCCTGTTCTTCAGACTAAAATGTGGGGACAGCTCCTCTCCTGACCAAAGAATAGGACACTGTTGCAAATCACATCAGGCACTTAGGCCAAAGCTGTATACAAGGAGTGTGATCATCCCTTCATTATGCTCCTAGCTGTCCTAGGGAGATGAGACATGGGAACAGGAGCTTACCAACGTGTTAAATGCTTATGTGTGCCTCTGTGTGTGTGTGTGTGTGTGTGTGTGTGTGTGTGTGTGTGTGTATCTGCATTATGGCTCTAGAGCTTTGTTAGGCTAGCAGTTCAAAATTCTTTTGAGTATGAAGAACTTCTTTTAAAATAAAAATCCTTTTTTACTGAGCAAATCAAACAGATAATATTGGTAGATTCTTGATAAAGGAAAAATTTAAAAACTTACTAACAACCACTTTCAAATCCACTTGAGGTTTGTAGCATAGCAATTCAACTTTCACTTAGAAAGCTCGTAGATCCTTTCTAAGTATGTACAAGTATGGAGACATTCTTTTAATATTTTTCAGTTTTCATGAGGCACTGCTTCCCATCCCACCCTTTTAACTGCCCCATTGATAATAAGTGTGCTATTAAAATATGGTGGCTAGAGAGAAAATGAGAAACAAGAGGGACTTCAGATAATTAAGAAGGGAGACCAGTAGAATAGTGGAAGGGGATGAGGGAGGGAAATGGGGAAAGGAAAGAGAAGTTATGAATAAAACAGTTCAAATGATGATCTGCACATGTATGAAGGTATCACTACCCATCTCATTATTATGTATAGGGAAGGGTGGAGAGTGGAGTGGATCCTGAAGGGAAACACACCAACATGTTTGTTTGTAAGACTTGGAACCTCACTATGTTGTATAATTATCATGCACCAATAAAAGTATAAAAATATGATGACCGAGTACAATAAAAATGGACAGAATATAACTAATAATTTAGTAGCTATTTATTTATTTATGGTACTAAGGATTGAACTCAGGGGCATTATACCTCTGAGCTACACTCCCAGACCTATTTCATTTTTTGTTTCGAAACAGGATCTTGCTAAGTTGCTGAGGTTGGCAGTGAACCTGTGATCCTCCTGTATCAGCCTCCCAAGTACTGGGATTATAGTCCTGTGCCACCATGCCTGGCTGAGCAGCTCTTTAAAAGTATTAATCATGGCTGCATCCATTTATATTAAAAATAAAGCACATATATGAGCAAGACACATTATTTTAATATATTCCTGTGATAGGTCATTCACCATACCTTCTTTGCAGTTGAGCAACTTAAAATTATTTTATTTATTCATTTGTTAACTAATGTAATGTTTGTCCCCAACACACACATACACACTGTATTGTGATTGCCATGAAATCAGGGACTATGTTAACTTCTGCTCACTTGCATTTCTCCAATACCTGGGACCTGAGAGAGGTCTATTAAACATCTGCTAAATGAGGGAAATGTCTCGCTTTTTTGGTGGTTCTGGTGGGACTGATTGGAATTGAACTTTCCTAAGTTCTCTCAGACCCATGAAGCAATGCCCATCTAGGTGAGATGGCACAGTTGTGGTGGAAAAGTAGAGAAATGCTGGAGCATTGCCAGTATAATAACTTTATTCAAGAATGCATGTACAACTGACAGAGGGAGGGAGGGAGGCATGGAGGAAGGGAGGGAGAGAGGGAGGGAGACAGAGAGAAGGATGAAGAAGAGGAGGAGGGAGGGAGAGGAGGAGGACAAGGAGGAAGGAGAGGAGAGGAGAAAGAGAAAGCAGGGAACCTTTGTTAGTCACAGAGGTGAGTGAGAATATGATGTTTGAGCCCGATGAAAGAATATATCAGGAACTGGGCATGATGGTTCAGACCTGTAATCCCAGTTCTGGGGTAGCAGAGATAGGAGGATTGCAGTTTTGAGGACAGTCTTGACAATTTAGCCAGACCCTGTTTTAAAATAAAAAAAGGCTGGGGGCATAGCTTGGAGGTAAAATGACCCTGGATTTCATCTCCAGTACCAAAAAATAGAATGAAATAAAATAAAATAAAACCCAAATTTGAGTCAGGCATGTTGGCACATGCCTGTAATCCCAGAATTTGGAAGGCTGAGACAGGTGGATTGCAGATTTGAGGCCAGCCTCAGAAATTTAGTGAGACCTTCAGCAACTTAGCAAGATCCTGTTTCAAATAGAAACAAAAAGGGCTGAGGGGTGTAGATCTCAGGTAGAATGCCCCTGTATTCAATCCCCAGCAACCTCCACCCTGAATAATAATAATATGTAAGGCAAATAATGTGCAGGGCATTTTCTAGGCAGAAGGATCTGCAATGGGAAAGAAAGGAATATGTGAGAGGGACAAGAGGCTGGTGGAGCCTACTAAGCAAACTGATGGTAAATCATTTGCCTCTGAGAGAATTTGTAGTTCCTGAGATACAATGCTTAGATCAAGTTTTATTTCTTATTTTGACTTGGTAACATGTGCATATATATGGGACAAAATCCAAAAGGCACAAACACTGACAAATATTACCTCCCTTTCTCCTAGTCAGCCCTGTAGCTCCCAATTCCAGTTTCCTTCCCCCAAGAGACCTAAGAACTGCTGCTACCAATTTGGGGGGAGCTGAGGATTGAACCTCAGGGGCTTTCTATATCCAAGCTGCATTCCCATACTAATTTTATTTTTCATTTTGAAACGGTTTTGCTAAATTTCTTAGGGTCTTGCTAAGTTGCTGAGAGTGGCCTCGAACCTACGATTCTCCTGTTTCAATCTCCCAAGTACTGGGATTACAGATGTGTGCCAACATGCTCACTACCAATTCTTAAGGCAATACTTAAGCTAAGTCTGCAGATTCTGCTTGTGTGAAATATAGAAATATATAAGAAAATAAGAAAGTAATGTTTTTCACCCTCATTAAGATACACATCAGTAGCATCTTGCTGACCATCCTAGCCCATGTCTTTTTGTGCATGTGCACACACACACATGCACACATATGAATTTGACTAAATGGGACTAAAGTATACACTTTTTCACTGTGGGCACCTCTATTTAAAAATTGTGCAGTCTTCTCCTCTTATACACTATACCACCCCCAAAAAGTAACAACACAAATAAGCTAGGATGTATATTTTCATCCCTCCCTCCATGCCTGTATAATTATATAGAATGTATGCTTTACACATACATAAGATGTGTATTGCTTTTCTCATTTTACAATAGTGGTGTCCAACTGTATATACTACCACATCTTGCTTTTCTCACTTAATACACCATGGAAACCATCTCATTACTTTATTTTATTTTTTTATTGTAATAATTCGTGCTTTGTATTTATACATTTTTGTTAGGTACAAATTGATAAAGACAAATATGCACACATTTCTCATCTGACCCTATCCCCAATTCCCACCCCGCTCCCTCACCCTCCCTCCCTCTCAAGTTCAGGAATTATATCAACATCTCATTACTTTAAACAGTGGCATAAAAGGCCCTGGATTGGATGTGCAGTTCACTCAGCCATACTTCTCCTCACAAACATACCTTCCTTTTCCAGTGCTTTTAGTTCTATAGAATAGATTCCTCAGAGTGGCAATGCAAAGTTGAAGTGTATCTATATATTGAATTTTAGTAGATAATGCCAGATTCCACTCCAGACAGGCTGTAACAATTCACCTTTCTACCAGTAATATATGAGAATATACTTCCTCCAAAATTTTAGCATTCAGTATATATATGATAACCCTTCATTTTGTTATCAGCTGTTTGTTGACTCAAATTGTGAAATATTTTGAACACTGAAAATACTTGAGTAGATTAATCTTTGAAAGAAGAGCCTTGAATAGGAAAATGCTTTAATTTTGTCCATTGGATCCTAACTCAACTTGAGTTAATAGAGTGATAAGTACCAGCTGCTGAGAATTTCTGCTGTATGAAGCTTTCACTAAGCATTAGTTTATTTAAACCTAAGAGCTATGAGGAGAAACTCTTAAACCTTCCATTTTACAAATGAAGGAATGTGACTACAGAGAAGGGGAGACATAAAGATCACACAGCCAGGAAGTGGCAGAATGGCCCTAGTTCAGCTTGAAACCCTTATCCACAATGCTATTAATTTCCTAGGCACAAAATTCCAGCCAAATCTTCCTTCAGGAAAGTGAAGGACACATTATGATTCTATCCAAGAGATGCTTAAAAAGAGTTAATCAGATGCAGATTGGTTCATCAAATAAAAGGAATCACTGATATTAATGCTTTGGCTGGAAATTGTTTTACCTTGAAAGGGTAATCAAAATAACTATCATTTATTGAGCACCCAGTAAATGACAGGAGATTTGCATACATTATCTCATTTGATCTTCATCACAACTGTAATGGGGTAGGTATCATTACTGTACCCATTTTGCAGATCAGCTAATTGAGGCTTGGGAAATTAGCTGGTTTTCTGTTTGAAATTATACAGTGAGTAAGTGGTGGGAACTGGGATTGGAAATCAGGAGCATCTTGGCCTTCCTTAAGCATACTTGACTACCTGTTCCCCACCCTGCTCAGGCTTCTCTACACAAGCCTGTAATCTCAGTACTTGAGAGGCTGAGACAGGAGGATCACAGGTTCAAGGCCAGCCTCAGCAACTTAGTGAGGCCCTGTTTCAAAATAAGAATTAAATAGGGCTAGGGGTGTAGTTCAGAGGTAGAATACCCCCAGGTTCAATCCCCAGTAACACACACACACACACACACACACACACACACACACACACACACAAACACACAGACACCAAAAGAAAAGAAAACACAAAACTTTCACAATCCCACTCAAATGTAAGAGGTGGTCAGAATGGGAATGCACATGGCCTCAACTGGCCTTTTTCATACCAGAGCCAAAGGCTGTAGTCTCCAGAATCCTTGCCTTAAATCTCATTCTCTTTCGCATAACATGCTCTCTCCTCTCCCTCCTAATTCTGCTTGAAATATTTGCCATGTAGGGCTATCAGTAGTACTCAGTTCTGACTGAATATTAGAATCATGCTGTGTATGAGGAGGGAGGGGGGCCTTATGAACAAAGCTATTAGTTGTTGAATACTCAGTAAAGGATAGGTATTTACATACATCATCTCCTTTGATCTTATCATAAATCCTATGAAGTAGGAACCATCACTGTGCTCATTTTACAGATGATTCAAATGAGGTTTGGCCTCTTCCTTAGAAAATTTGATTTCATTGATCTGGAGAAGATCCTGGCTCTCATACTTTTCAAAAAGCTTTTCAGGTTATTTTAATGGCATTTAGGGATGAAAGACACTGAGAGTTACTTCCTTGGGTTAGACCAATGAATCCTAACCCTGGATTTGCATAAGAATCATGTGGGGAGTTTCTAGAAAATCCGCATTCCTGGGACAGATTCCAGGTCTAGTGGGAACCACAGGGTTGGATAACACAGGAGACAGTGTCTCCAGACTAGCCCTGATAAGATCTGACTTGCAAGCAAGAGGAAAAGATTTTGCCAGGTCTCTAATTCAGATCCCCTCTGACCTTCTCCTACACTGCTACCTCAGTCTCCTGCCTGATTTCTCTTGATCATGACACTTGCTCTCATTGGAAAAAATCTTTACTGTGAGAAGGGTGGCATTTCTGCAACAGATACTGTCATTCTTCTATTACTGAAAAACACCAAGGGATACTTCTAGTTTCAGAACAATGGAGTAGAGATACCTTTCCCTATTCTTCTTGCTGAGAACAGCTAAAATCCTGAAAATTAGTTGTTAATTATTTAATTAGTTGTTTCTTTCTGACATAGACTTGGAGCTGAAGGAGATAGCCAATCTCAGCAACATAGGGAAGAAACTCTCAGCAACCTAGCAAGACCCTATTTCAAAACAGGTGTAGAGGGAGGGAAGTCCCAGCAGCCCACACAGTCTCTACTGATGCTGTAGGACTGTGGAGTCTTGATATTAACAATAAACTATTAATAATAAAATGAATTAAATGTATAAATTTACCAAACTTTGAGAGGATTTTATAGTTTCCATATAATGTACAACCAGTTTTCCCTATTATTAACACTTTATATTAAATATAGCATATTTGTTACAATTAATGAACCAAAACATTATTATTAATTGAAGTCCACACTTAATTCACATTTCTTTAGTTTTTATCAAACATTGCTTTTCTGATCCAGGATCCCACATTACATTTAATTATTATGTCTTCTTAGGCTGCTTTTGACTGTGACAGGTTCTCATTTTCCTTGTTTTTAATGTCCTTGACAGTTTTGAGGAATATTGGCCAAAATGTCCCTCAATTAGAATTTGTCTGATTTTTTTCTTGATTAGACTGCAGTTATGGGATTCTGGTAGGAAGATCTCAGAGATAAAGTGCTATTTTATCAAAACATATCAAGAATACATACCGTCAACTTGAAAGCACTCTCAATGTTGATCTCGAATCTGGGTAAGGGAGTGTTTTTCAGGTTTCTCCACTGTAGTTACTCTTTCTTCTCCTTTTTTTTACTGTACTTGGAAGTCACTGTATGCAGCCCACATGTAAGGAGTGGGGGGTTATACTCCACCTCCTCTAGGGTGGAATATCCACATAAGTTACTGGTAATGATGTGCCTGGGACATTTGTTTTTATCTAAATATTTGTTTATTCCTTTATTGACTAATAGCAATATGAACTCATGGATAATTTTTTTATACTTTAGGATATATTCTGATACTACCTTATTTTGTTGATGAAAGTATTCCGACTTTGGCCATTGCAAGCTCTTTTGCTTATCTCTTCTATCCCTTTTTTGGGTGTGTATGTGTGTGTGTGTGTGTGTGTGTATGTGTGTGTGTGTGTTACTTTACTGCGGATTGATCCCAGGTTCATTCTACCTCTAAGCTACACCACTAGCCCTGTTTTATTTTTTATTTTGAAATTAGGTCTCACAAAATTGCAGAGGGCTTTGCTGAATTGCTGTGTCAGGCCTCAAATTTTCAATCCTCCTGTCTCAGCCTCAACTACTTAGTGAGGCCCTGTTTCAAAATAAAAAATAGGGCTGGGGGTGTAGTTTGGAGGTAGAATTCCCCTGTTTTCAATCCTCAGTACTGCAAAATAAATAAATAAAAAATAACTGAGCTGAAGTGTTTTAGCTTTGTTTAACTGGAATTTAATTGGAGAATCCTGACTTTCAACATAAGCAAAGGAAATGTAAAATTAAATTAGTCTCAAAGGAAAGGGAACTTGTTGAATGGTGTTACAATTTCCCTTGGCATCCTATCCTACTACACACCTAACTAACAGAAACATAAGATAGTTCCTCCCTGATCTCAGTAGTGAGCTAACATCCTCTCCTATGCCAGGTCTTACACAGGACTTTGCTTGAATGTTATTAATGAAAAAGATCCTCCTCCCCTCTCAGGAACTTGCACTGTCTGGAGTGCAAGGAGTCCCACTTTGCCTTTGCCTTTTTTCATCCTCATGGGAACAGAGCTTGGCATTTTTAAAAAATTTTCAATCAATTCTGTAAAGATTCCTTCCAATTAATGCAGCAGTATTATCTTATCTGTCATTCTGAATGCTGACTAAACAAAATAGGGGATGGCTTTCACCAGTCATTTTTGGTTGGAAGGATTCTGTTCAGATCTCCCATCCTCAAAGTGAATGTGGTGGAACAATTACCTGCTTCAGTGACAAGTGGATCCCGACAAGTGGATCTAGCTGAGCTAGATCAGGTATTATGGTACCTGCTTACTTTCTTGCAGTGTCAGGCGATAATTCTTTCAAAACACACTGATGTGGATTTCCCTTCAAGTTAATTTGTTAACTTGGCATATTGTATTTTTTCAAACCATAACATGTTGGAGCTATTTAACCCTGGTGCTTTTACCTCCTGTTTAGTATATCCTAATAATATTGAGAAGGGTATTTGAAAGCCTTTTTTTGTATTGGGGATTGAACCCAGGGACATTCTACTTCTGAGGTACACCCCATCCCTATTTCACTTATTTATTTATGTTACTGAGGCTTGAATTTAGGAGCATTCTACCTCTGATCTACACCCAGACATTTTTTTTTGAAACAGGGTCTCACTAAGTTGCTGAGAGTCATGTTAAATTGCTGAGGCTGACATTCAGCCTGCTATCCTCCTGTCTCAGCCTGACAGTGCGAGAAAATAAGCAGGTACCATGACAGAAAAATACATGTACACAATTCTTTGTGCCTTTACCACTGGGTCCTTCCTCTCTCCCTCACCCTCCCCATGCATGTCTTTGAGATTCGAATTAATAATTTTGAAATAGAATGGTTTCTTGGACCAGGGAAGTAGTATAAAATGCCTGAGTTATGGATATATTGTAAAGAAATAGCTAACATTTCTTCCTGTGGGTTGGATGTAGGTTGGTGAAGGAAAGAGAACTATGAATGATTGGGAATATGGTGGGTGGTGCTATTTATTTAGATGAGGGATACCGAGAGAGAATTAGGAGTGAAAGTGAAATTCAAGGGTTCAACTTCTCTGACTTTAGTGGAGAAGTCAGAGAGGTGATTGGATATGTAAGTCTAGAGACTAGGAAAATTTAACTGCTCTGGCACCTCTCAGTGATGGGGCTAGAACATTATAGGAAGCCACTGGTTGGAGGGTGGGAACAGAAATAAATTTTTCTCTGGAGAATGTGAATCAAGATTACTGGATGAGCTGTATCTTCAACATTGCTTCAATGGTTTGGATGTGGTTTGTCACCCCAAGGGTTCATGTGCTGGAGGCTTGGTTCCCAGTGTGGCAGTTCTAAGGCAGTGGAACCTGTAAGAGAGAGGGCCTTGTGGAAGGTGTTTAGATCATGGGGCACCACTTCTGGAATGTATTAATGCTGAGAGGGTTGTCCTAAATCAAGACCAAACCTTCTGCATGTGGCCAATTTCCTTTCTGTTTCTCTTTCATGTTGTGATAACCAGGGGGAAGCCCTCACAAGAGTGAAGAAGATATAGGTGCAATATTTGGGCCTCCAGAACTGTGATCTAAATAAACCTCTTTTCCTTATAAAGTATCCAGTGTCAGGTATTCTGTTACAACACAAAAAGGACTAGAAAAACTACTATATAACAGAAGTCCTGAAAGTCTAATATAAGATCTGTTCAGGAATCTAGTCCTGGAAACCACATAGGAACAACTCAAAATTGCAATTAATAGGAAAGATGGAATATAAAGAGTGTGGCAAAGGAACAAAATTAAATTCTGTTCTAAGTGAGCCTCTACACCAAACTTTCAAAACACATGAAAAAAAAATCTACATGAAAGAAAATTGCCATTGAATAAACAATCAGAATATTAATTCATTCAGGATGAAACGATTTTATGGAACAATCTCCCAAGGATTTTTTAAAGCATGTTTAGGACGTTTAAAGAGGTGAACAAATAACTTTCATTAAAATAGCAGGAAATTACAGCCGGGCGTGGTAGCGCATGCTTGTGATCCCAGCATTTGGGAGGCTGAGACCGGAGGATCCGGGTTCGAGGCCAGCCTCAGCTACCTAGTGAGGCACTTGGAAACTTAGCGAGACGCGGTTTCAAAATAAAGAATACAAAATAGGGCTGGGGGTATAGCTCGAAGGTAGAATGCCCCTGAGTTCAATCCCCAGTACCGAAAAAAAAAAAAAATAGCAGGAAATTATAAAACAGACAAGCAGAAATTAAACAAATGAAGAAAAACAAGACCAGATGAATATGAAAGAATCAAGTAGAAATCTACAAATAAAAAGACATTTAAATGCAAAGCTCAAGAGAATATGGACTTCAGACTATATATAAAGAGAAAATAGCAAATTGCAAGATAAGTACTGAGAAATTCTAAATATAACACAGAAAGAAAAGAATATTGCTTTAAAAATACAAAAGTGAAGAGATATGGACTATAGATTAAGCAATTTCAGCAATTATCCTTTAGGAAGAGAATTACAGAGAAACAATATTTGCTGATATAGGAACTGAAAAATTTTCCAGATTGAATATCTGAGTTCTCACTTCTGCAGTGTGTTTTGGTGTTAAGGCTTAGTATAAATGAAAATAAATACACTCTAGATATATCATAGCAACAGTGCAGAACATTAAGGATTAAGATAATATCTTGAAAACTACAAGAAAGAAAAGACTGACTACCTTTGAAAGAATCAATTAGAGCCAGGCGTGGTGGCGCACGCTTGTAATCCCAGCATTCGGGAGGCTGAGACCGGAGGATCCGGGTTCGCGGCCAGCCTCAGCTACCTAGTGAGGCACTCCGCAACTTAGTGAGACTCGGTTTCAAAATAAAGAATAAAAAATAGGACTGGGGGTGTAGCTCGGAGGTAGAATGCCCCTGAGTTCAATCCCCAGTACCGC
>PVLC010047363.1:0-11130 GCA_004027655.1 Graphiurus murinus
GATGTCCATCGACAGATGAATGGATTACAAAACTATGGGATATGTACACAATGGAATTTTACTCAGCCATAAAGAAGAACAAAATCATGTTATTTGCAGGGAAATGGAAGGAATTGGAAAACATTATGTTAAGTGAGATTAGCCAGTCACAAAGAGTAAAGAAGCATATGTTCTCCCTAATATGCGGATGCTAGGGAGAAGATAGGGTATAGGAGGTTCTCCAGATGAAAAAGGAGAGACCCTCAAAAGCAAAGAAGTTGATTTAACCAAAGGGGTTGGATGGGGGGGCACACTAATGTATATCAAGGTTACTCACTAAACTGAACTTGAGAAGGAGGGAGAGCGAGGGAGTGGAGTGGGAATTTGGGGAAGGGGTCAAATGAAAATTGTGAGCACACATATTGTTATCAATTTGTACCTAACAAAGATGTATGCTTACAATGTATGAATAAAAATTTTAAAAAAAGATTATATGAATGCAAGACCTATTTCTATTAAAGTACTTATCAGAGAAGATGATGTCACAGAATTGATATTTTTGACTCTCCTGCTAGGCTAGGAGCTACTTGAAAGCAGGGATTTTTGCACTCAAAACAGCCTAACACAGTGCCTGAAAGATATGCCTATGGTCATACCACCTTGAACACTCTTGATCTCATCTGAAAGATACAGATGTAAATTTAATTACTTTGTATTGAATTGAATTAACTTGAACTAAATGAAACCAAACTAAATTAGATTGAACCAATTGAATTGAATGGAATAAATACCTTCAGTAAAAGGAATATTGGTAAGGTCTTGAAAAGAGGTGAAGCTAATATAGATAAAGCCATTGCCAATTCTGAAGACTAAATACTATGCCATTTTGAAATTCCAAAGAATTTTAATCTTTTTATTTTCCTCAGCCTCACTGTAAACATTTAGCTGTCCCTTGAGAGCTTTTCACAATTTGGAGTTATTGGCATTAGTCATTTATACAGAATATTTGGTTCCCTAGAAATAATTTACAAATAGGACTTTTCAGGGAATTTTTAGGAACTACAGTTACCAGGACCTACTCATGATCAACTAAATCAAACTCTTCTGAGGTTTGGCTATTGAATAAGGATTAAACAAAGCAAATGTTCAAAAAGTGATTTGGACAAAGCTCATCCAGAAAAGAGGCAGAGCCCCCGCCCCTTTTTTTAAATAAACTTTGTAGAGTTTATACACTAGTTTGATACTTGAGAATCTACCTTACTCTACAAAGTAGTTTTTATTGAGTGTCAAATGATTTATATAAAAAATGCTATATAAATTAAGAAAAGAAATAATTTAAATTGGGTTGGCTACAGAAGAACTTTTGAATGTGGCATGACTTGAAATAGGTCTTGATATTTGTGGAATTTTTTAAATCTTGGAAAAGAAATAACTATTTAATCTCTAGCATATGATAAATTGAGATATTGGACACAATTTAGATCATTATATCACTTCAGAGGATTCACTGAAATTAAGATGATGTCCATTAAAATCTTTATTATTACTCTACATAGTAAAACAAATTAAACAAAACTGATGGTCCCAAAGAAATTTAAATTTCATCTTGAATTTTGTTGAGAATAAAATTTAATGAGACTAAATTAGAAAAAAGTCATAAATACCAAATGACAGAGAAATTATAAAGTGTCAATAATGGTGAAAAGTATGAATAGAAAAAATATATAGTTTCAAAAGAAAAAAAATTAAAGCAATAGAGCTTAGAGAAGATAATAAATCCATAATTATTAGAGGAGAGAAGGACCTAGGGAGTAGCATAAGATAGTGCTGTATGAAAGAAAAATGTGTGTATATTTTATGTTAGTTCATGGTATATTGAGGAAACTGAGTGGTTTAAACACAGGCACCATTTTATAAAGAAAAATCATAAGCATTTTGCTTGATGAATATCTACTGATATTACACTTGAGATGTAATGTTCAATATTAGATGCTTATCTCATTATCATGAATGAAAGACTAGAGAAAGGAAACTTTTCTTGGAAATGGAGAAATGAATTATGAAGTATATCTGCCCTGGCTAAAGAAAAATTACATATATTCTTCAAATGCTCCTTTAATTAATCCATTAAATTTTCCTAGTTATCATAATTGATTGGCAGTATATTTTCACCATTTGGAAGGATTTCTTTCAATTTCAAAAGGATTTCTAATGATCTTTATCAAACATTTCAGACTCATATGGCTCTGTGTCCTTGGTGCTTGTATATCTTGACTTTTGGTTTAATGCAGATCACAGTGAGGATTAGATGCTAAAGCTTTAAAATCTAACCTAACTTTTTTAAGGCTCAAAGTAAGCTTCTATGTAATATTTATAATATAGTAATTGACTAGTGAATTTTCTATTTTCCAGGTCTCTCTCAATTTATTTATTTTTATTATTTTATTGGTGCATCATAATTATACATTATGATGAGGTTCAAAGTGATACTAAAATACATGCACACAGCACTTGGTATGTTCCCCACCAAATCTCATCCAACTTCACTCGCCCTCCCCCATCCCTTACATGTTAATGAGATGGATAGTGACACCATATATAGATATAGCATTATTTGAACTGTTTTCTTCCTCAATCCCCCTTTTCCCTTCATCTCCCTTCCTCAATCTCTTCTACTATTCCACTGACCTTTCTCCTCATTTATCTGAAGTTACTTTTGTTTCCTATTTTTCTCTCCTGTATGCCAACCATAAATCCACTGAAAAAGAAATCCAAAATACAATTCCACTCACAATAGCACCCCAAAAAATAAAATACTTGGGGATAAACCTAACGAAGGCAGTAAAAGACCTCTATAAGGAAAACTATACAAAGTTGAAAAAAATAAATTGATGAAGACCTTACAAGATGGAAAGATCTTACATGCTTTTGGATAGGCAGAATAATAACATCAAAATGGCTATTCTCCCAAAAGTGATCTACAGATTGAATGCAATAGCCATGAAATTACCAAGGTCACTCCTCACAGACATAGAAAAATCAGGCCTTAAATTCATTTGAAACAACAAAAAGCCCAGAATAGCCAAAGTAGTTCTTAGCAACAAGAACCATGCAGGAGACAACACAATACCTGACTTCAAACTCTACTACAAAGCCACAGGAATAAAAATAGTATAGCATTGGCACAAAAACAGACACATAGACCAATGGAGGAGAATAGAAGATTCAGAAACAAACCCACATGCTTACAGTCGATTGATTTTTGACAAAGGATCCCAAAACATACACTGGAAAAATGATAGATTCTTCAACAAATGGTGTTGGCAAAACTGAATAACCATATGCAGGAAAATGGAAATAAGCCCCACTTTCTCACTCTGCACAAGATTCGACTCAAGGTGGAACAAAGATTTGGAAGTCAGGTCAGCCAGAGACCTTACAGCTACTTGAAGAGGGCATAGGACTAACACTTGAACACATAGGGACAGGTAAAATTTTCTCAACAAGACCCAAAAAGTACAAGCAACTCAAAGGAAGATCAGTACATGGGATTGCATTAAACTGAAGAGCTTCTGTGCAGCAAAGGAAACTATCAAGAACCTCAACAGAGAGGCCACAGAGTGGGAGAAAAATTTTGCAAGCTCCTCTTTTGATAGAGGACTAATATCTAGAATATACAGAGAACTCAAGAAACTCACAGCTAAGAAAACAAATAACCCAATCAAAAAAAAAAAAAATGAGCAAAGGATCCAAATAGACACTTCACGAAAGAAGAAATACAAATGGTCAATAAATGTATGAGGAAATGTTCCACATCATTAGCAATCAGAGATGCAAATCAAAACCACCTTGAGATTTCACCTAACCCCAATCAGAATAGCTTCCATAAATGAGAGAAAACATACCATCCTTGATTTTGAGACTGGTTGATCTCACTTAGCATATTTTCTAATTCCATCCATTTTCCTGCAAATGAAACAATTTGTATTTCTTTATGGCTGAGTAAGATTCCATTGTATGTATATACCACATTTTTGTTATCCATTCATCTGCTGATGGACACCTAGGCTGGTTCTTTAATTTGGCTATTGTAAATTGTGCTGCTATACACACATTTATCCAAGTGTACAGCATTTTGACTTTAACTCTTGATTCATTCTACACAGGTCAGTATGCACAGCCTATGGTTAAGCAAGACTACTACATGAATCACAATTTTCCTTTAATTTGTAGTATTTGTAAGGAAATGATTTATGGGGAAACATTGGACTTTTTTTTTTTTGACTCCCTTATTATTCCTACAGCTCACCAAAGTTCGGAATCACTTTTGTCATTTGGAAGTGAAATGCTGAGGCTAATGTTCTCATCATACACACACACACACAAACACACACACATGCATCTTCTCTGAAAGGGTTATTTTATTTATTTATTTTATTATTATTATTATATTATTATTATCATTATTATTATTATGCAGTACTGGGGATTGAACCCAGGGGCATTCTACCTCTGAGCTACATCCCTAGCCCTATTTTTTATTCTTTATTTGGAAACAGGGTCTCACTAAGTTGTGGAGAGCCTCACTAAGTAGGTGAGGCTGGTTGCAAACCCAGGTCCTCCGGTCTCAGCCTCCCAAGTACTGGGATTACAAGCATGCGCCACCATGCCCCATTTTTGAAAGGGTTACTGACCTTAGTTTAGTCAGGATTTTAATTTCTAAAAGGTGCCTTGTCATTTTTAGACAGTTTCTCAATCCACTTACTTTCATATGGTGTTCTTCAGATTGGGCTTCTGTTGGGGTCTTAGCCAGGCCGGAGAGACCTTGCCTCTAGATGGCACCTGGCAGAGTGCCAGGAGTGGCTGCAGGTGGTAACATCCTAGGGCTGCGCCATGCCAGAGCGCATGTACCAGCATGCCCGGCCGTGGCCTGCCCAGGTGAGAGCTCTATGCGGGCACCTCGTGGCTCAAGCCCTGCGTGGCTTTAAGAGCCTCCACCTCCTGCGGGAGAGAAAGGTTTTGGAGAGAAAGGTTTGGGGAGGAGAGGTTGGTTGGTTGCTGGTGGATGGAGGTTGGACGACTACTATTGCGAGGAATGGTTATGGAGAACGAGAGTGGGGTGAGAGAAGCAATTGCGGTTAGAGAGACGGTTACTGTTAGAGTTAAGAGAATGATTACTATTACTGCTTGGGTAGCGTCCTCGATCCCAGAGAGAGAGAGAGAGAGGTATAATAAAGAGAAGTTTGAACCAGCAAGGTCCAGCTGTCGTCTTTTTTGGGGCCTCATGGTTGAGGGTTCAGCCTGGGGTCCCGATAGGCTTCTTTTAGTCATCCTCTCCCACCAATCTTTACAAATGCTGTTCCTGCTGCCAAAATATACTCTCCTGCTCACCCTTTCTCTTTCAGAGTCCTCCTTCAGTTTCAGTATAAATGCCACTTCTCCTGAGGGAACTTTGCTGATACAGTAGCTTCTGTTAGTGCTTTCTTTTGACTACTACCATGATACCCTATACTTTTGTTTATTGTAGCTAAAGAGACTACTGAGAAGTGGTAGGAGAACTGTAAATGGTGGGGCATGGTTGGAGGAAGTAGGTCAATGGGACATCCCTTGGAAGACTATTTCTTGTCCCCAGCCCCTTATTGCACTCTCACTCATGCTTCTTGGATGCTATGAGCTGAGCAGCTTTGTTTCACCATGCCCTTCTGCCAATTTGTTGTGCCTTACCTCAGCCACAGAGTAATGGACAATGGACTGAAACCTCTGAAACCATGAGCCAAAATAAATCTCTTCTCCTTTAAATTGTTTGTATCAGGTATTTTGATCAAGTAACAAATGCTAAATAACACAGTGGGATTATCAGATACAGTTTACAAAACAATTGTACTTATTTATTACATATAAAGGGATATAAAATGAGATAGATATTGATGATGAATATATGCCCAGAAAATTGAAAACCCTAAAATGGGACATAGTGGATATAAATGAAAGGAAAACTATGTGAATTAATTTTTTAAAACATCAGAAATTATATCTCCAAAAATATGCTCATGAAAATACTTTCAATGTTTTAATTTCAAATTTACATCTATAATTTTAACCAGAAAAGAAAAAATTTACATCCTCAAAAATATTGATCAACTCAACAAAAAGTGGTTAGTACTTTGTTATGTATTTGATTTTTGAGAGACCTAAGAAAATTATTGAAAACACATGTCTGCAAAGTTAAACTCTCTTCTTTACCAAATACTAGCTTTTATTGTTGAAATCTCCTAATTTCAGATTCCTGATATTATAGAGACTAATAAAAATAGCTGCATTGATTTTGCTGTAATGCTTAAATAGATATAGAATCAAGGTTCAATGGAAAACCTAGTTAGCATTGGACACCTGTTATTCCTTGATTCCTTTCCTAAACAAACTTATTAGGAGTCTATGGTATGATGATGGTATACTTTGTGCACTCCTTGGAATAAATAATGTACAGGAATCATTCAAATGCATATTCAGTGGGAAGCCATCTGGCTTCATGTGAATTTATGAATATTTTAGCTTCTTTAGCTAGTCAAAAGTAAAATCTGGCACTAGGGATTATCATGTATATTTGTGACAGTATTATAAAAAATGTTGCTTCTATAAATCAATGATTGACACATTTACTAAAGTATAGTTTCTTTCATTCATTATGGATTGCGTCCACTTAAAATATGTACAATATTGAATTAGTTTGAAAGTCATCATAATTTCATCTTGAATTTGAGCATGCATGTTTTACTAAAATAGTTCATGTAAAGAATATGGGCATTTGTTTGGACTTTGTGTTATTGTGGTAGATATTGTGATATGGTACCTAGATCCTTCAATGACAGGTTTGTTGCCTCAGATACTATTAGTAGACAGCCTTCAGCTGTCAGTCACGAAGAACTCAGCCTCAGTCACAAAGAGCTATCTTGTTCCAGATTTTCCTTCCCCAAGTGCCCACATTAAATAATGATGTACCATCTAAATCCTGGTTACTAAAGTCCAAATCGTGATAATATTAAAGTGTCATTCTGGCACCAGAGGTCCTCTCTTGGGATCAGCCAATTAAGCCTGTCATTGGGCTTGCACCCCAGCTTGACTTCACTCTTCTGCTCAATCCTGTTCAATATTTTCCTTGTATAGGTATTAATGTTAAGGCCACTCCTTAAGAACTATGTTGCACACTAAAATCCATCTCAGATTCAACTTTCCAGAGAATCTGACTGTTGCCATTATATAATCCTTCTTTTTACCGAAAATGACACCTTTCTAGAAAACCTCTTGGTTGTCTTCTAGTAATTTTGTTTAAACGCTCCTAGTATTAACAAGTTTATTATCTCACAAGTAACCCAATGTATTACTGGACAAATTCTTATAATATTATGTAACAATTTTTCTCCTTGTAGGACCTGGAACAATATAAAACCAACTTCATCATTCTGTTAATTTCCTCCTTAGAGAATTAAGCAAAATTTGACACATGTTCACAATTTATAGAATTCTATAATTAACACTTTTGAGATATACTTTGATAATTAGAAATGAGTATTAGAGAAAAATGTCACACACATGTTATGATAACGAGTATCTCTAAGAAAGTGAATTGGATAGAGAAATCCAAACACAAAGACCTGCTGCCTTCAAATAATATGAGGTAAGGATCATGACAAGGAATTAGTAAAGAAGCCTAAAAAAAGTGACCAAAAGCCGGGCATGGTGGCGCACACTTATAATCCCAGGACTTGGGGGGGCTGAGACCGGAGGATCTGGGTTTGCAGCCAGCTTCAGCTACTTGGTGAGGTTCTCCACAACTTAGTGAGACCCTGTTTCAAAAATAAAGAATAAAAAATAGACAATGGGTGTAGCTCAGAGATAGAATGCCCCTGGGTTCAAATCTCAGTACCACATTTTTTAAAAAAGTGACCAAAGAGTTGAAAAAAGAATCAGTATCAGTAGTGTGGAGTACCTTCAATAGAACTAAAGAATGTATGTCAAAGAAGTAACCAAATAAATGTTGCAGAAAGAGCATGGAATAAGCCATGAATGAGAAGGACTGCTGCATTTAGCAAAACAAAGAGCAGGGAATCTTTAGAACAAGTTCTGAATAGTTGTGGAGGAAAGGGGCTAAAAGCCTAAATTGGGTTGAAAAGTAAATGGGAATACAGACAATTTATCCCAGAAATTTTAGTGTAAAGGAGCAGAGAACTAAGGAAATAGTGAAAAGAAGTGTCTTCAGGAAAGTTTTTTGTTATTTAATTGAAAAATATGAGCATATCTGTGTGTTGATGAAAATGATCCTCTAGAAGAGAAACTAAAGATATAAAAGAAGAAAGAACTGCTGAAGTAGCATCCTTGTTCATAAGAAGGTAGTTCCAAATAAATTTTTATTTTTAATAAATAAAAATACTATTTTTGTTATAGTGTTCAGAAAATCAAAATATACACTTCACTTTGGAAGACAGGCAAACTCAGGTATCATCTAGTGTATTTCTATAACTCATTTCAGAAGTTGTAGCCTCCCCAAAGTCATTGTTTTACTGCAATAAAGACAGATAAGACTACACAGCTGTATGGCATATTCTTACATCACAGGAGAAAGCCATAAAATGCCTTACACTTGTTTGATATGAATAAGCTTTTATAGTTTTTATAGACTAAAATTACCTTCATAGTATCCTTTAAGTTCAGCTTAAATCCTCCCATCAGTATAGGACTTATCAATAAGCAGAAGCAAAAGTTCTGATCTAGGTTGTAATAATGCTATGTGGCCAGTCAACCACTAATAACAGGAACACTTTTTCATTTTACTAGCCTCCCTTACATTCAGCTTTCAAAGAAAAAGAAAGCAGTCATCTAAACAGGAGACTAAAACATCCTTCTAGTAAAAGTGGATCTTAGTAATGAAAAGTCCTTTGGTTCTATTGAATATCCTGATATACCTGAGAAGTGAAGATCAGCCTAGCATGTGAAATAGGGTCTTGATATAGCAATAAAATAAGAACAATTCAGTTGGATATATTATGATGGCTAGCAAAGACAACTTCAAAAATGTTAATGACATATATAAAATAGACTGTATCCTGATGAAATAATGTAGATACATAATGAAATAATAATTTGCCACCATTGTTTCTTATTTTCTATGTTATGGGAAATTATTATAGGTTTGTAGTCTAGAGGTACATAGATTGAAGATATAAGAAACATGAACAATTTCAAGAATTACTACTATTATTGAACTTATGGCAAATTTTTCTTTTATACTTAAGTATTAGCAGTTGTAACAAGTAAAAAGAATTTCATTAAAAATCTACTTTCTCACTCTCTCCCTATCAGCTAGCTTCTATAAACAGGTCTTGATTTGACTGGATAATAGTTAATTAGAAATCCTATCAACTTTAACCAGTTATGAGTGATGATTTTTAAATTAAATTTCATTAAAATTGATGCCAATAATATATAATTAGTGAATTTTATAAGTTAATTTATGCCCTTGTCAATGTGCCTGCACATTTGAAATTTGCACTTGGACTGCTTATTATAGTCATAATTATTTTTTTGTGTGTGTGTAGTCAGTTTCCTAGGTCTAGATTTTACTAAGTGTTTGAAACTTCTCTGAAGAACAGCATATTGGTGGGTATAATTTACTTTCTCAAACCCCTAGGCTAAAAATAATAGGAGAGAAAACAATCATGTAAAACTTCATTGAGCAGCACAACATTTCTCAACCTGCAAATGAAATGAACACTTACTTGATTTCAACAGAGTTGTGTTTTAAAAGATTTTTGCCTCAAGATGTAAATGTTTTAATTCTTTCCTGGGCAATGCAACCAACACTCTCCTACAAGGAAGTGGTAAATTAAAACTAACTTGAACCATCTCAGTGTTCTGCATAGAGAAAAGAGTGGATACTGGTGAGTAAAAAGAAGATAAAAAAATATCACTCACATGTGCTCAACCACAATGTTGCTTGTAGCAAAGATTTTAAAAGACTTTAAGGAGGCTGGAGATTCAACAAGCAGATCAGTAACACATCATAAAATAGTGCCCAAAGAACAGACATTAGAGTATAGATTATTTCAGAAATGCATCGAAGCACAATTGAAGGATCATAATTATGGCATGGATAGCTGGGAAATGACACCAGATGGATTTCATGGCAATCAGAAACGAATTGCTCTGTTTGAAATTTATATTTTGGGTGACTAAGAAATCCTTGTAGTCAAAGGCTCTGAAGAAACACTACTTGTCCAACTAGCCCAGAAGGAGACATTAAGCTTATTTGTTTCAATCACTTATTTGCATTGGAGATAATGACCTTGAGATGAACATCTTTAGACACAAATGTCAATGGTCAAGCTGGGCGTGGTGGCGCACGCTTGTAATCCCAGCATTTGGGAGACTGAGACCAGAGGATCCGGGTTCGCGGCCAGCCTCAGCTACCAAGTGAGGCCCCCCATAACTTAGTGAGACCCTGTTTCAAAATAAAGAATAAAAAATAGGGCTGGGGGTATAGGTCGGAGGTAGAATGCCCCTGAGTTCAATCCCCAGTACTGCAAAAAAAAAAAAAAGTGATACAAGAACACAGACACAGACACACAGACACACACACACATACACACTATTATTGGGACAGATAAGTCAACTATGGATTATCAATTGTTTTCTGTTTTCATTATTATTTTTAATTGGTGCATTGTAATCATACATCTTTGTTAGGTACAAGCTGGTGAAGGCATACATCCACACATTTCTCATTTAATCCTTCTCCAATTCCCATCCCATTCCCTCCTCCTCCCTCCTTCTCAAGTTCAGTTTAGTGATTGACTTTGATATGTTTGTCAAAGTACATCATGCGCAGTAGGGTGTCCCCCCCCCCCCCCATCACCTTCCGTTAAGTCAAATTCTTTGCTCACCTAAGGATTCTCCTTCTTCATCTGGAGTCCCTCTTATGTCCCATTTTCTCCCTAGCTTCCACATATTAGGGATAGCATATGATTTTTTACTTTTTGTGACTGACTAATCTCACTTAACATGTTTTCCAGTTCCTTCCATTTCCCTGCAAATAACATGATTTTGTTCTTCTTTATGGCTGAGTAAAATTCCATTGTGTACATATCCCATAGTTTT
>PVLC010047364.1:0-11108 GCA_004027655.1 Graphiurus murinus
AGTCTTATTTTTTAAATAATTTTATTAGTGCATTGCAATTATACATCATAGAAAGGTTCAAATGTGATATAAACATATATGAACACATTGAGCCCTCCTCCTTCCTGCTCATATGTGTTAGTAAAATTGGTATAATACCTTCATATATTGCTATAATATATTTAGGTCCTTTTGAAGTCCCAGGTGAGGAAGGCTGTCTTCAACTCCAACTTTAAATATCCCTTGGCATGGTCTTAGAAAGCTCAAAATAGTCTGAATTAAGTAGACATACAATGAGGGTACAATGAATAAGGGCAAACAAATTCATGTTGATTTAGTCAGGAAAGATTAAAGAAATCTTTCTAACAGCCATTTGTACTAAATTACAAAAGAACTCGGTGACATGTATTGGCAGAAAGGAATGTGCTGAAAGCTATTCCTGAGTTACCCTAAAATTCTTTCTTCTCTAAGAAACTCATATTGAATTAGCTTACATACCAGTGGTGAAAATAACCTCAAGACTTTATTGCCTTCATAATGAAGCAAAAAATGAAGCTTAGGGTTGGGTAATCAGGCCCTTTCTCTTCCTATCCTCCCAGTTAAAATGTTTGCATATCTTACCAGCCAACATTCTCTTAGATCTGCAGTTGGACTCAACATGCTAAGACTCCTCACAATCTTCATAGTTTCAGCCTTTCCCTGGAGAATTGGCTTAACCTTCCCACCACAGCCACTCTGCATTCTGACATACTGCTGCTTCCCCTGCCCAGGCAGAGAATCCTCATCCTTGTACTGCTTGAGCTGTGTCACCTGTGGAATTAGTGCTTGCTACATTTCTTCCAGAAAATGCAGTAAGTTTGAGGAACATTTGCCAGCTTTACAGAAGCTCTGTCAACACAGAAAGCCTTATTTTTCATATATTTATTTTTTTGTATGTGAAATTAGTAAACTGTTTAAATATATAAACCAACTAGTGTTATCTTGTTTATCAGACTCTCGCATACCTAGGGTGTGTGTGTCACAACTCCTGGGCCATGGACCATGTGGACAGGGAAAGATAGCAATATTTGGTAGCTTCCCAAAGGAAACACAGAAGAACACCTGATGTGAAATAGATGAATATAGTCACTTCCAGAAGCAGCAATCTTTAAAGACTCCCTGTAGACATGTTTACAAATGAGACCACAGTGACCCCAGATCTCCAGTGAGAAGCCCAGACTGTTTCTAGGATCCAGTTATGATAACAAATATGCCTTTCAACTCCAATTTGTCAGTTAACAAATGAAGAGAGGATAAAGCAGCTAACAATTTTAGTATAACGTGCCTGAAATAATTGTTGTTAAAATAGAAGAGTTGTAAATCTACAGGAAAACAAGGATAAAAAGAAAGGTATATGTCTATCTTGTATATTCAACAGATATAGAACTTGCTTCTAGCAGAAAAAAATGTTCATACACTAGATATGTAGTTGTCCTTTTTCACATTTTTCTGTGTATTGTAATCATATTTCATGATAAAGCTCAAAGTGATAGTGGCATACATGTACACAGCTCTCGCTGAGCTTCCCCCGGCTCCCACCTGCTCCCTCTCCTTCCCTGTACATGATACTGAGATTGGCTTTGATAATTTTGTATATGTACATTGAGATACAAGATATCTGACACCAGGCTGGATCAAATATCTCCACCCCAAACTACTGCAAACTCTTTGCTGTCATTTCATGGAGGATCCTTCTAGTTGCTAATTTTTACAATTTCTTCCACATCTGGAAGGTGATACCTTAGACATGGGATGTAAGTATATCCCTATAACAAATAAATTTGCCCTACAACTTATAAAACCTTCTCTGAAGCCAGGCATGGTGGTGCACACTTGTAATCCCAGCATTTGGGAAGTTGAGACTGGAGGATCTGGGTTCGAGGCAAGCCTCAGCTGCTTAGTGAGGCCCTCTGCAACTTAGTGAGACCCTGTTTCAAAATAAAGAATAAAAAAATAGGGCCGGGGGTGTAGCTTGGAAGTAGAATGCCCCCAGGTTCCATCCCCAGTACTGCAAAAAAAAATAGATAAATAAAACCTTCTCTGATGATTTCAGGTAGGATAGATTGACTTATTCAAACTATGACTATGGGAAATCAAACAGCACAATTTCCTGAACTGGAAATCACATATCCTAAGAGGTAGTCCAAAAGGACTACCATGACCCCAAGAGAGCTGTGTGCCCATATAATCTCTTATGCCATGGTCCAGAAAAAAGTCATCAAGACAGAGGTCAGTTCCCAGGGAGCTCTAAGCCTGGCAGAGGAGTTAAATGTGTACAATTAATTGTACTGTAGCACAAAATGATTAGGAGAACACAGATACTCAAGAACCATGAAAACACTGACAAGGAAAAGATTACATTTTACTGAAAGGATAATAGAAGCTTAATAAAGAAATCAGTCAGTCAAAAATATTTTCTCAAGCATTGTGACATTGAGCCAAGATTTGAATTTTAACAGACTAGAAAAAAAAAAGGAAATGCCAGGCTAAAATAAAAAGAATTCCATGAGTAACGTGTCACATATACTTAAGCAATTCAGAGAGAGTAATTTGACCAATTGTATGATATATAACAAAAAAGGAGCCCTAGAGGTAAGTTGGTTTGAATTTGAGTCCTGCCTGATTTTCTTAATATACCAGGCTAAGGAGTATGGACTTTATTTTATAAGCACTTGCAACAAAGAATATTTCTGAACAGGGACACTACACATTGGGTCTTGTCTGTGCTTCCAGATCACTGTGGCAGTCAGTAAGAAGAACAGATTTTGATACAAGAGTCAGGAATCTGGGGGAAGTTATTATGCTGGTTGAGGTGAGAGCTAATAAGAACCTGGATGAGCATGTTACCAATAGGAATCAAAAGAAGCCAAAAGATGGGCCACTTTTCAATTAAAATTAAACATGGCTCATATACCCAAACCTTGGTATTAATTTACAATCTGGAAGATAATTTTACTAAAAAAATAAGCTAGTATTATGTATGTTTATATCTCTTTATTGTAAGCCTCAGAAATAAAGGAAAATTATGTAGCAGATCAATCATCTTCCCTGATTTATAGAGATGTAGTTTTAATCACATGAACTTTATTACTTCTCTCAACTAAGAAAATTACTAACAATTAAAATACTTACTCATTCAGAACCAAGGACTAGAAGGAGCTAAATATAATAAATATAAAGATGGTAGAGCTGGCCACACTTTTTCACCATTCTGAGACTCTCAGAAAATCTTTGCTGAAAAGACTGAAATGACACACATGAAATACCCACCAGGTCACACATTCACTCACTCACTTACCAATATTTACTGAGCTCTCACTGTGTGCCAGATCGAATATGAAGCTCTGGGTAGATAAAGACAAAGGGGGAGACTATGTTGGTGCCTTCAGTTGCTCATAATCTAGTAAGGGAAGTTACTGAGAAAGCCAAAAACAGCTGAGTATTCTGTTAAAGCAGAATATAGGGCACATTGAGGCAGCGGACCTGGACATCAAAAGAGGAAGGAAGGGATAGAGTAATCAAAAAAATTTATCCAGAAAAAAGGGCACCTAAATAGCAATTGTAATGGCTTATATTTAGAATGTCCACCTAGGCCTCAGGGAAACTAAGCAGCCATGTGGGAGGCGGGGCTTGGTTGCTAAGGAGGGGCCTCTGGGGGTATGGTCTTGGGAATTATATGGTTCCTCCTCCCTCTACTCTCTCTCTTTCTCTCTTGCTTCTGGCCTGAATGATGTAAGAGTAAAGCCTTGTGCTCTCCCTCTCTCTGCTTCCTGCTTTGAATTCTTTATGGTAATACTTTGAGCTGATGTATCATAGAGTTTAATACAGGTGTGTAGATAAAGATATTTTACTTTTTCTTTGAATGTTATAGTAAGAAATTTTTCTAGATATTATGACATACCTAAATTATTATTTAATTAAATGTTCTTAAAAATAATCATTATTAAAACACTGCATTTCTAAGGAATCGAGGTGAAAACATCATTTCTTTTTCATAGTGTATTACTGAGTAAAAAAAAGCAATTTGCTTTAACCCAGAATAAGAAATGCTTTCATACAGAGTGCCACATACTTCCCTGCCTGCTATTCTTCCTGATTCCTAAATTTTATTACAGGCCATGACTTTCTGGATGGTTATTCAGTATCAAAAATGTATTTAATTGAGATTATTGAGCTGATAATATTCTGCAATCGAAACTCAAGTGTTAAACTATTTCTACAGCCTAACTTCTTGTGTGTTTCAGCTGAAGATATTGAGGACCAGAGCTTTTAAATGGCCTGTGCATTTATGCATTTAGCTTTCTCAGGAACTAGAAATAAAATCCAGATCTCTTCCAAATACACTGCTCTTTCTACCTTTGTTGCTCACTAACTGATTTGCCATTACTTTATGGTAACATATAAATGCTATACAAAAACATGGCACAACTCAGGTATCATCAGTTCCTTTTTCTGTAGATCCTATCTTGAACAAAACACTACCCACCTTGCCGGCATTCCTTTATCCCACAGATCTAACTGGTTATCATGTCCTATTGAGAATGCATCCAAATAAAATCCAAATCTGTCACCTCTTCATTTCCCTGGCTGATGCTGACCTATCTTGATTACTATTATAATTTCCCTACTTCTTGTTCCTCTTCCTACAATCTAAGTGCCCACTGACTTTATAATGAACTTTTAGAACTACGGTTCTGATGACCGTCCCTGCCAGTTTGAAGTCCTCCAATCCTGACTGCAGCCTTAAGGATAAGAGTCAACAGCACCTGGTGCTACACAATCTGACCCCTAATCCTATCTCCCACCACCCTCTACATGCACCCTGCATACAGTGTCCTGAACCAACTTGTTGCCTCTTGCATCTTTTGTTAGCTCTCTTTAGAATACTTTTCTCCTCCTTATCACATAGCTAATTTATTCTCACCTTTCAAGATACCCTCAAGTGAAGCTTTTGCTGAAGATTCTTTACCAACATTCCTCCACCACCTGGAGATGTTAGGTGCCTCCTGTGTAAGTTTTCAAAGCACCTTGGGCACAAATCAGTCATGGCATTTATCCAGGTGTGATGGAACTGTAAATTTACATGTCTATCTCTTCCACTAATCTTGAACTTTTTAATGGCATGGGCCCAGTTTCATATCTGCATCTCCAGAATCTAGCACAATAACTAAACTGTATTTGCCAAATAAATGAAGGAATGATTAAAAGCAACGAAGGCAAAGAATGAATACGTGAATGAATGTCTACAAGGCAAATATATGAAAATATAACTATTACATGTACAGGCACCAGAAAATGATTTTGTTACACAGGACCAAGAGATAAGAGAAATATGTGAAGTTTTGAGTCTATATTTTACTAAATGCACAATAGAAATACACTTATAACTGAAAATTGTTTTTATGTGTATGTTTTATAGGGAACTTCACTTGCACTTAACTGTTTTGCTCTTTAAACAAAAAGGCTTTTTAAGGGTGCTGAACTCCTTAACATATAAAGGTTTAGTGTTTGAACTCATGGCCATGAGATCCCATTTCTTATCCTTTTGATAAACCAGAAATACCTGATAGAAACAGACTTCTCATGAATAAACAATGTGGAAAATTGTCTCCTGTGACTGCTGCTCTGGGCAAATGCTATAAAACATCAGTGCAGAAGGTGTGAACTTACTCTAAAAGATGCTAAGAGAAACGCAATGGTTAAGAGATTGAATCTAAAGAAAAAGATGTGTCCCTCACAATTTCAACTTTTGGCTAAATGCCACAGCAAGTCTTCCTTTGATCTTTTCTCTGACCTTTTCAAGTACTAATTAGTTTTTTTAACATTCTGTGAACACAAATACATGTTTGTCATTGCCATTCCTATGATGCATTATAAGGCATTAGCAAAGCAAAATAAATTTGATAGTGGAGCTTTAATTGCACTGCTTTTGCATACACTTAAATAGGCAATGAAAAACCTTCTCAGCAGGTGCACTAAGAGATGAAGTGATTTTTTCATGAATAATTCATTTTTATTTTAAAAAAAAGCACTTTGGCTAAGATAAAATTTGCAATAATGCTTTTCAAGAGAGATCAGTGAAAATCTGAAGCTGTCATTGCCAATTTGTTTTAGTTCAGATTCAAAAGGTCACCCACTTGACACAATGCCAGTGAAAAATACCCTTTTCTTTTTTCCACATCAATGTGTTAGGCTCCATGTTTTCTATCTAAAATATTTTTAAACCCTAAGAGTAAGGAATTTTATGTTACCTAGTAAAAATGTATGGCTACCCCAGAAAAGTAAAATTTATTAAACTTCCCCAATAAATTGAATTCAATAGAATCCTCTAAGAAGGTAGAAATCATCTCTTGCTGCAAAATATCCAGGAGAATTTATATAGAAGTGTCATCTTACTCTATCATAGACAAGGAAGTTCTGTGATTCGAACCATGCCCTGTAGATACTATCGTTAGCAATACTATGGGATGTTATGGGGATTTTCTTTTTTCTTTAATAGAAAAATAGTAGCCTCCTGTTATAGTTACATATAAAATATCCCTTAAAGAGCTTATTAATGTTTAGAGCTGATATAATTGAATCATAAGGGTTGTAATCTCAGCAGTAGATAAATCCATCATAATGGATTTATCTGAGTGGTGACCCAGGTCAGTAGTGTGTGGTGGATCTCTGGGGGTGTGGCCTTGGGATTATATAAATGCTTTCTTCTCCCCCTGCT
The DNA here is from genome assembly GCA_004027655.1 of Graphiurus murinus. Taxonomy (NCBI): domain Eukaryota; kingdom Metazoa; phylum Chordata; class Mammalia; order Rodentia; family Gliridae; genus Graphiurus; species Graphiurus murinus. Next base: position 6,737 of record PVLC010047364.1, read on the forward strand.
CTCTTGTTTTTGTCCTCTACAGCCCATGTGCTCTCCCTCTCTTCACCTCCCACCACTCTGCCCTGAGATCTTCAATCCCTGACCTCACAGGGACTGAACCCAAAACCACAAGAAAATAAATCTTTCCTCTAAGTTTCATGGGCAATCTTTTAGATTATATCTGTAAGAATGCTGACTGAAACACTTCCCATAAGGGATTTCACATATATTAGACAAGGAAGCAGAATAGATAATACTTTTATTTTTAAGATGCAAAAATTAACAGAATGAAAGACTCTAGAACAACATACTCAGAATCACAAAACTAAGCTTAGTGGTGAGGTCAAGAACCATGAATAAAACACCTTTCCAGGTCCTATGGTTGACCAGGACATCAGAATTACTATTCCTATAGAATTTTCTTTCATATAAAGCACATTTGAAGTACAGGTAACAAATTCCATCCCATCTGCCAAATGCAATAAGAAATATATTCTTTACAATTTCTATTTTTAAAGGGTAAAATAAAACAAAGTATTACATTTTTGGAATACATGTACTCTGAATTGTTTACTCTTTTTTTTTTTTTTTTTTTTTTTTGCGGTACTGGGGATTGAACTCAGGGGCATTCTACCTCCGAGCTACACCCCCAGCCCTATTTTTTATTCTTTTATTTTGAAATCGAGTCTCACTAAGTTGCAGAGTGCCTCACTAGGTAGCTGAGGCTGGCCGCAAACCCGGATCCTCCGGTTTCAGCCTCCCAAATGCTGGGATTACAAGCATGTGCCACCATGCCCGGCTGAATTGTTTACTCTTAAAATATAAAGTTTAGATACATAGACTGTATCCTTACCTCTATTCTTTATCTAACATAGACTCTATCTAATATAAGAGCACTTTTCTTAGAAAACAGTTTATATAAGTACTTTAAATCTCTGCTATTACTTAATAACAATTCTTAAAAAAGAAAAAAATCAAAGCTATAATAATCAAATAATAATCAAAGCATAACAAACCCAAAAAGATGAAGAATACTTTCTAGGATATAGAGGAAGAGAAAGAGCAGACTTTTGTTTCTGTTAAAAAGAAAAAAATATCATGTACTGTGTTAAAACTGGTTCAGAGTCTAATGTTCATTACAGCTTTACCAATCAGCTTGGTGAAGGAAGGGTCTACGAAGTTCCAAGAACTTAGAAGTGTCCTTAGAAGCTCTGCTGCTTTAGGTCATAGTGGTCACTGACAAAGACACAGATGGGAGCAACACTAATTACATGCAGCTTTAACTCCATGTTCTCAGTTTTTCATTATCAGCAACTTCAACTGATGGTATTCATCCATCTCCCCCAGAGAACATTTCCTCCCTTCCTTCTAGTTAAAGGCCTAGACACAATGTCATGCGGTGGCAGTTGCCTTGCCTTCTGTATTCAGCTACTCAGCCTAGAAGGGAGGACAAACAGCCTGAGATGCCCCCGTTGAAAACTTCTGTGACTCAAAATCTGTATAATCCTTAGGCCTGGATGAGACAGAATTCTACAACAGTCATGGCCACCACTGAACATCTGTGAATCACAACAAACGAATTTTCTAGCCCAAGGATGCCAGTATCGAGTGGCTCTGGTGGCACTTTCTTGTCATTGTATCTGAACTTCAAGTACCAATAGTCTGAAATGTTATTTAGTACACACAACCCAAGTTTTAGACTAGTATGCTAAGGAGACTAAGGCCATAGTTTCGAACTCTTTAAAGGAGATCCATATAGTACCATAACCTCAGCCAGACCTATAAGTAACTGAAATGTACCCAACAACAAGGAAGACTAGTCTAGAGAACGTAGATGTGAAATATTGTTATCCTTCACAGAGCAAACACCTACTATAAGTCAGAAACTATGCTAAGAAATGGTGATAGACTGTTGAACAGGACAGAAAATGGATATAGTCCCTTCCTTACATAAAACTTAGAGTCTATTAGAAAAGACAGAGTATCGATCACATAATTAATACAATGGGGGATGATGAGTGTCTTAATAGAGGAATTAAAGATGAAGGCACACACCAAGATAGACTGTTTTGCAGGCCATAAAACACACCTTGCCAAATTTAAAAGAATAGAAATCATACAAAGTATATTCTCAGACCATAGTAGGATAAAGCTAAAAATCAATAACAAAAAATCCATAATTATTTGAAAATTAACCAACATATTTCTAAGAACACATGGCTCAAAGATGAAGTCTAAGAGAAATTTATTTTAAAGTAAATAAAAATAAAAATATAACTTCACAAAATTTGTAGAATGAGATGAAAGCAGTGTTTGGAAGAAAATAGCATTGAAAATATGGACTAGAAAAGAAAAATAAACAGATAAAATCAATAACCTAAGTTTCCACCTCAAAAAACTAAGTAAAACGCTAAGCAGAGTGACACACACCTGTCATTCTAGCTACAGAAGAGGCTGAGGCAGCAGGATCATTTATGTAAGTACTCTGCCTTCCAGGAGGCAAAACATAACTCCTTTTTTTTTCTTTTTAATGGTGCTAGGAATTGAACCCAGGGGCATTCTACCTCTGAGCTACACCCCCAGCCCTATTTTATTTTTATTTTGAAATAGGGTCTCGCTAGGTTGATGAGAGTCTCACTACTTGCTGAGACTGTCCTCAATCCTGTGATTCTCCTGTCTCAGCCTGCCAAGTACTGGGATTATAAGCATGCACCACCATGCCTAGCCAAACTCCCTATTACTTAAGTGTGAGCTACTTGCAGTGACCATCCAAAGAGTAGAATATGAAAGGCAGGGGGAAGTAAGTTTTCAGTGGGGCAAGTAACAAACAATACCCCAGCTCAGATGAGCAAAGTTGCTATCAACTCAGCCAGACATCTACATTGTATCATCTTCTATACTAAGTTTATGTACAAATGAAGCTCCTTATTTGTAATACTATTTTTCCTTGTTTAACAATTAGAAGCCCAGCATGGTGTCATGACTGTAATCTCAATTCTTGGGAGGCTAAGACAGCAGGATCACAGGTTAGAGGACAGCCTCAGCAGCATAACAAGACTCTCAACAACCTACTGGACCCTCTTTCAAAACAAAAAATTAAAAAGGGTTGGGGGTGTAGCTTGGAGGTAGAATGCCTCTGAGTTCAATCTCTAGTACCACATAGAAAAAAGAAGAATTAAAATGCTTGAATTTTGAATTTCCAAATCTAAAACTTGTAAACATTATTAACTTCAAGGTAAACATCTCATCTATCATTCACAAATCTCATACCATCCATCATATGCATACATTCCAAAGTGAATATTTAAGTTCTGAAGAGGATACCTTTTAGGAGAGCTTAATTAACAACTGACAGGTTCATTGATTAGTCTTGACAAATGTCTTTATTAAATGTTAATGAGAGCTGGGCCTGGTGGTGCATGCTTGTATTTCCAGTACTTGGAAGGCTGAGACAGGATTGCAGGTTCGTGGCCAGCCTAGCAACCTCGTGAGGCCCTCCGCAATTTAGTGAGCCCCTGCTTCAAAATACAACATAAAAATAGGACTGGGGGTGAAGCTTAGAGGTAGAATGCCCCTGAGTTTAATCCTCAGTACCACAAAAAAATAAAATAAAATAAAAGTTAATAAGAATCCAGAAGACCAACAACAATTTCTGAGATGAGCTGGTAGACCAAGACTCAAGATTCTTAGCAATATGCAGGGCTGCACACCTGTAATTCCAGTACTTGAGAGGTCAAGAGGAGGATCACAGGTTCAAGATTAGCTTCAGCAACTAAGTAAGACCCTCAATAACTTAGCAAGACCCTATTTCAAAACAAAAAATAAAACAGGGCTGAGGGTGTAGCTCAGAGGTAGAATATACCCGTGTTCCACTCCAGTACCACCACCAAAAAAAAAAAAAAGACATATTCTTGATTAATCTTAATTCACCCCTATTTTTGTGTGTAATAATGTATCTGTGACACTTTTCAATTACTGCCAAGTAAAAAATAGAAAATTTGCCATGTTCTCTAAGTAGTTAAAAATTTTAACCACAAGCGATAGAAGCTCACTTCAAACTAGAACAAGGAAAAAAGGAACAAGTAATTTACTTGTCTGTATAAATGAAAACTCTAACACTGGATTCAGGAGCAAATAGTGCCTCAAATGCTTTACTATATTATAACTCTCCTCTTGCTCCCTTTGTCTCCAATTCTCAAAACCACTTGTCTGAGAAGTTAGCAAACTTGCCTCCCTAGACACACATCAACCCATCAAATGAACAGAGAACAGAGACAGCGCTCATTTTTTTGAGATTCAATAAACAAAATTTCAGACCTCTCATTTGGAGCCACACATCTATTGAGCTGATCCTTGATCAAAAAGTAAGTACTTTCCCTGGCAATAGTGGCAC
>PVLC010047365.1:0-11120 GCA_004027655.1 Graphiurus murinus
GGGTTCTCAGCCAGCCTCAGCTACCTAGTGAGGCACTCTGCAACTTAGTGAGACCCTGTTTCAAAATAAAGAATAAAAAATAAGGGCTGGGGGTGTAGCTCGGAGGTAGAATGCCTAGAATGCCCCTGAGTTCAATCCCCAGTACTGCAAAAAAAAAAAAAGGCTCACTTCAGATTCAAAGACATGAGACATGGGTAGGTTCAAAGACAGAAAAAGATATATGATGCACACAGTATTCAAGAGAAAGATAGAGCAGTTACACAAATGTCAGACAAAAGAGACTTGAAATTAAAAAAGTCACAAGAGACAAAGAAAAGACTGGGGATACTAGCACAGGATATGCATTCAGTTCAACAGAATAGAACTGAGATACAGTTATATACCCCTATCCAATCAATTAATTTTCAACAAGAACAATCACCTTGTTAATGGAGAGAAAGAACAATCACTTTAATAATGCTAGGAAATTGGATATTTACATGTAAAAGAATAAAGTTGGCCGGGCGTGGTGGTGCACGCTTGTAATCCCAGCATTTGGGAGGCTGAGACCGGAGGATCTGGGTTCGCGGCCAGCCTCAGCTACCTAGTGAGGCACTCCGCAACTTAGTGAGACCTGGTTTCAAAATAAAGAATAAAAAATAGGGCTGGGGATGTAGCTCAGAGGTAGAATGCCCCTGAGTTCCATCCCCAGTACCGCAAAAAAAAAAAAAAAGAAAAGAATAAAGTTGGACCCCTATAACACACTATAATAATTAATTCAAAATGGATAAAAGGCAAATTTATAGAAGAAAACATCAGGACAAGTCTTCATGAACTTGAGCTTAGCAATAGTTTCTGAAATAATATCAAAAGCAAGATTGACTAATGAGAAATTAATTGGACTTCATCAAAATTAAAATCTTCCACATAAGAAAGAATACTATCAAGATAGTGAAAAGACAACCCAGGGAATCAGAAAAAATATCTGCAAATCATGTATCTGTAAAGGTCTAGTATATAGAATACATAAAAAGAAACTTCCCTAACGAAGAAAAGCAAATGGCCAAAAAGCACACGGAAAGAAGCTCAATGTCAGTAAGTAGGGAAATGAAAATCAAAATAAGATATCACTATACACCAGCTCAAATGACCATAATTATAAAACAAAATAACAAAAAGGAATATAATGAGTGTTAGTGACAATGTGAAAAATCTGGAACTCGCATACATTGGTGATGGGGATGTAAAAAGGTGCAGCTACAGTGGAAAACACATTAGTGGTTCCTCAGTAGGAACCACTTATAGAGTAACTCATAGAGTTACCCAGAAATTCCACACCTAGGTATATGCCAAAAGATTGTACTGTTCAGAGCAATTTTATTCCTAATAGTAAATGGGTAGAAACAACTCAAATGAGCATCAACAGATAAATTGTGGATTTTTTAAAAAAAAGCTTATTGGGGAAAATGACATTTAAGCTAAACCAGAAAGATGAGGAGAGCTGGGTAAAGAACGAGGCAAGTTTCAAAGAAAATGAAGGGAATATAGAAACCAAATACTGAAACATAAGGAGATCCAAAAGAAGTTGTTCTGTAAGGCTAAAATAGGGAATTGTCGGGATGGGAGGGGAGCAGAGAGAGATGTAGTTGAAAAGTAGGCAGGTGCTCTAAAAGAAATTGAAAACCACTAGAGTCTTCAGAGAAAACAAAAAAGAAAAGAAAAATCACTTTACATAACTGCCTACTTACTGGTTTATCTCACTGAGAATATAAACTGTATCTGTTTAACCATTTCACCCGTGACCATAACAATGCTGGGCACACACTACATCTCTGGTATTTATTCAGTTATTATTAATCATTAATCAAAACACTAACTGGTAGAAAAACAAGAGGAACCCCCAAATTTCTGATTCTATAATCTATTATGCATGTAAGCATATATAAATATTACATATGATTACATAGACTAAAAATTACTGTGATAGCAGCTACAATAAAACCACTGAAATAAGTTAAAGCTGGAGTGACTCAATTAGATTGAAAACATACTGCTGTCTAGTTAAAATAAATACAAAGTAAATATATGGCTAGAGAAATATATGCAACCCTTATGGAAGAACCAATATTACAATGGAAAGTCTTGCCACAGTTCATAAACACTTTCTATCAGGCCTGTATGAATGTGTCAGCTGCACATCTCTATTCTAAAGGCAGGTAATACAAACTTTTAAATTTTTTGTCAAAATTAAACAAAATTGAGAAGTGTTATTTTTCAACCTTCCCAGATTCTGGCTTTATTCGATTTCAAACATTAGTGACTGGTTCAGTTTTCATTTTTGTACACTAAATATAGCTTAAAAAATGAGCAAATGTTGAGAATTACAAGTCACAGGATGTCTAAGGGTCCAGCCTAGTGTGATAAATCCTAAGAAAAACTACCTCTGACACAACTATATTACATGAAATTCACCAAATAAGGCAAAATTCAATCTTGAATTTAAAGTTGAGAGAGAATTGGTTTTCTTTTATCACAAATTTTAATTTTTTATTAGAGCATTATAATTATATATGATAGTGAAATTCATGGCATTACATTCACGTAATACTATATGGTGTTTCCTTCCCCATACCTCTGTTTTCTCTGTCTTACTCCCTCTCCATACATGGTCATATATAACAAAAAAAATTTAACCAAGGGATCTTTAAGACCAGTGTAAGCAAAATTGTGACAGGAAATAAATACCAGCTATATATTTGTTATGAATACATATTCCTTTTAAAAAAATCTTAAGTAAGTGACAAAGCCTGGCTATTTGACAGTTTCAGATATATTTATATATAATAAAAAGTAATTTATCCCTCTGCCTTGCAAAGGTGGTATAGTTTATTTATTTTACAACTGTTTGAATTCCTTTTAAGAGCCCACTAATGCTTGGATTATCTTAGATCTTTCTGTGATGATCAAAACTCTGCTCAGTCAGGAAAAATGTACTAAATAAAAGTATATGATGACTTCAAATTATGTCACCACCTAATATGTATATTTTATGTCCTAAAAGTATTTTCATATTTTGTCCCATCTCTCAGAGGGTAAATATGTTTCCCATTTCAGATGAGGAAATTGTGTCCAAAAGAATACATGTGACCTCTGCAAGGTATTTACTGAGTCAGTAACAGAGATTTAACTAAAAATGGAGAATCCAAATGAAGATTTTTCCCCCCTTTTGGATCACTGCTAACACTTGGTTAGCCGACCAAAAGATAGATCAGTGAGTGGTCTATCTTTTTTCATCAAAAATGATCTTATCTTTGACAAGAAGTCAAAGAATCCCAACAGGCTTCACTTCTCTGTAAGGAGTCACAGATAACTACAAAGATCTAAAGAAATTATAGCCTGCTTCATGCCAACCTCTTGATAATTACGAACCTCCTACAAAAATATATCCCTCTATATGACAGTGGAATGGTCAAAGGAAGCAGAAACAGACTGGAAAGCAACATCCCCTTCCAGGACGGGAAGCCACCACTTCCATCCCCTCCATCATTTTAAAATCCCTTTAGCTGCGAACCTTTGCAAACTGAGGACAGAACGCAGGGGCTCCAGAAGACCCAATTCCCAGGCCCCCTAGAATGTATTATTAGGGAAAAAATGGAAGGTGGGAAAAAACAAACCAACCAGGAAGACACGGTTTACCTGGCCTCGTGTCCCCCAGGAATGATGTAATGTAGCAAAATACAATGGTGCAAGAAACCATCTCTAAGGAGGTGCGGCCAAGGCAGGTGGGGGGCTCGGGACCTCGCACCCCCCAGGGCCCTCTGCTCTCTTCCCCAAGCACCTTCGCTCCTCGTTCCAAGACATCTCCTCCTGCCTGCTACCCCCTTTCCGAGCTAGCCTGGCCCGGTGACATCTCCCAGCCAACCCGGGGACACCTGCGATCTCCGGCCTGGCCCAGCCGTCACCTTTTGAGGTATCTGGCGTCATCCCCCTGCATGGCGGCGGCGGCGGCGCGGGAGGCTGGGGTCGCAGAGGTCGCGGGGTATTCGGGGGCCGGGGCCCGCAGCGCCCGCACAGCCCAAGGCGATGACAGTCCCGAGGCCTGCAAGGCGGGGCGGCGGCGCTGCGGTTACCACGGTGAGGTCGCCGGCTCCTCCCACAGCTCCCGGGCCCGACACACTGCGCTGCCCAGACCCGCCCCGAGCCTTCGCGGCCCCGTCCTCTCCAAGGCGCATGCGCCCGCCCGGGCGCGCCTGTGTGCGCAGGCGCAGTCTGCGGCGCTGGACCCTGCGACTAATCTGACGCACCCGGGGCGGCGCAGGAGGGTTTGGGTGCTGGTTTGCTTAGCGGCTCTCTGATTACTGCCCCCTGGAGGATGGGAATAGAAAGAGCTGTTCCAGGCTGCAGAATTGGAATTTCAGCTCCTGGGCTTGAGAGAAGAGAAGGGAAGCCCGTTAACTTTTAAATTAACCAATTCTAGCTATAAACCCAAACTTTGGCTAATAATCTGTAAGGTGAAGTTTTTTTTTTCTTATCGATCATTGTGGAAAAGGCATCCACTGATGACCCTGAGAAGCTCTATCTTGTGGAAACAGTCTGATCCGGCTACACGATAGATATAAGCTGCTTTAGCCTAGAACTCGGTAAACCTCAATATTACGCACAATTACAACACACCAAGATTTTTTTTTAAACAGAAAGTGGCAGCCTGGCGGTATGGCCCACACATGTAATCCCAGTACTTGGGACTATAATTCCTCTCCTTTTGACAAGGCAAATCTCTTCTGCACAGAAAATGCCTGATAGCAATAGAGAACAGTGAGTTACTATTTTGCAAACACCAATAAATAATGATGGATTCGTCTAAGCCTCATTGATTTCTTTTAAAACAATTTAAAATGTGGCAAAGCTTCACCTACAGGTTACTTGATAAGTATAAAAGCACTTATAATATCACCTAGAAGCAATAAATACCTAGGGATGAAACTACCAAAAAATTTTTAAAGACCTGTCCATGAAAAAATCTGAAATTTTAAGCCGGGTGTGATGGCGCACGCTTGTAATCCCAGCATTTGGGAAGCTGAGACCGGAGGATGCGGGTTCGCAGCAAGCCTCAGCTACTTAGTGAGACACTCCGCAACTTAGTGAGACCCTGTTTCAAAATAAAGAATAAAAAATAGGGCTGGGGGGTATAGCTCAGAGGTAGAATGCTCCTCAGTTCAATCCCCAGTACCACAAAAAAAAAATCTGAAATTTACTAAGAGAAACTAAAGATGAACTAGAAAAATAGAAGTGTATCGTGTTTATACATTGATGATCCAATATTGTTAGAATGTCAGTTTCCTCCAATTTATCTATAGAGTCTATGAAACACCAGTGACTTATTTTTTTTAGCAATTGAAAAGTTGATTCTATATTTTATATAAAAATACAAAGAACCTTGAACTTTTTTTTATTATACTGGGATTGAGCCCAGGGGCATTTTACTTCCAAGCTACACCCCAGCCCTATTTTTTATCCTTTATTTTGAAACAGGGTCTCATTAAATTGCAGAGGACCTCACTAAGTAGCTGAGGCTGGCTGCAAACCTGCCGTCCTCCTGTCTCAGCCTCCTACCTACTGAGATTACAAGTGTGCACCACCAGGTCCAGTTGACCTTGATTATTTTACAGGACTTTGAAGAACAAATTTTAAGGCCATCATGATTAAAAGATCTACCATAACTTTGTAATCAAGTCAGTCTGGTTTGGTATAAGGAAAGATATAGATCAATAGAAGAAAATAAAGCATGCAGAAAAATGCTCTGAATTATATATAATTCAATTCATTCTTCATATCATGTCTTAATACTTTTTAAATTCACAGGAAGTTGCAAAAAAAAGTACGTAAATGAGGTGTACCTGCCCCTCATTTCAACTAGTGGTTACATCGTGCATAAATATATTACAAGAAGAACACCCGGAAACTGATATTGGTATGATACGCATATGGTTATTTGTCATTATATCATGTGTGTAAATTCCTGTAACTACCTCCTCCATCATACTCCACAATTATCTTGTCACCACAAAAATCAACTGGTATCTACATTTTACTGAAGTAAAAAACTGAGTAAAGTATAGAAATCCTATCTCTCTTTTAAGTCCTTACTTTCTCTCCCAGGTTTGATATAATCATTTTAAATATTTCTCTACATACATTTAGAACCACATTGGACAGTGATACATTTGGCTTTAATCATGGAACAATTTAGAAAACTCGAGAGGAGAAGGAACATCGGTCCTATTTACCCATATTTCTGCTTGACATGTTTTATTTTCTTCTTGATGGTCCATGTTTCTTTCTTTCGTTGTTTCTTTCTGGCTGGAGAACTTCCCTCAGTCATTCTGGGAGGGCAGGTTCTCTGAGGTTTTCTTCCTCTGAGCATTTCCTGGTTTCCCCTTAATTCTAGAGGGATTATTTTACCAGCTGTGTAATTACAAGCTGACATTTTTGTTCTGCTCTTAAAAAAATGTGGTGCCACTTTGGGTTCCCATAATTTCTGATGAGAAACTGTCATTTGAATCGATTTTCACCTATACACAAATGGCATGTCTCTTTTGCTACTTTCAAGATTTTTTCCTTTGATTTGGTTTTCTGAATTTTGACTATGGTTATCTGTTATGGTGGATTTCCTTGAGTCCATCATGTTTGTAATTTCTTCAGCTTCTTGAATCTGTAAGTTTACGTCCTTTGGTAAATTTGAGGAATGCCTTCTTCCACTATTCCTTTTAGCATGCATTCAGCCTCACCCCCTTTCTCTTATCCTGATGAAATCAATCTTAGACCATTCATTGTAAACCCATAGACACTCGAGTTCCTGTTCATTTTTTTTCCAGTATATTTTCTCTCTGTGTTCATAACTCATAACTTTGGTCGCTGGTTCCAAATTCACTCATTTTTCATCTGTCTTCTTCATTCTGTACTGAGCTCACCATTGAGTTTATAGTATATATTTCAGGTCTAAAAATGCTCATTTGCTTCTTCTTTATACCTCCTCTTCCTTTGCTGAGATTCTAGTTTTTCATTTGTTTCAAGTGAAGCGTTTTTTTATGATGGCTTCTTTAAATACTTGTCAGATAATTCCAACATCTGTATCATCTTCGTGTTAACATCTGTGGATTGCTTCAAGTTGAGATTTTTCCTGGTTCTTGTTATGATGCATACTTTTTGAATTGGGGATGTTACATTAAGAGATGCTGGGTCTTATTTAAATCTACTCTAGCAAGTGGGAAAAGAGGGTGCCATCTATTTGTATGGGGTGCTGCTCTTAGTCCTTTGACATCCTTAGGGAAGGGTGTGCTCTATTTTTCCTCCTAACCTGGTCTCCACTGACACCATGGTGGTAGAATGTCTTGTTAGCACCGCTTGGCTGTGAACCTTCCGGTGAGGAAGGGTGGTAGAAATCTAGGCTGTCCCCTGGGCTTTGGCTGGTAGAGATGGAAGTGGGATTGGAGCTTTTTCCATAGCGTTCGGTGGAATAGGAAGTTATTGTTTAAATGTTTCATCTTGCTAGTTTGAGCCTTTCCTATTTCTTTGACTACAGAGAGGAGTTTTTTCAAGGGATTTTGGGGGGTCTGCTCCTCTTGGTTTTTCTGGGTCCCTGGCCTCTTTAGCACCTAGCATGGGATATATTTAAAAACAACAACAACAACAACAAAACAAACAAACAAACAAAAAACCCAAGGAGCTTACTAGTCTGTCATTCCTTGAGTCCTAAAACTGCTACATGGTCTGTCTTTTTTTTTTTTCTTCACTTTTTAGAGTTTTTAAAATGTCTGTTTTGTATATAGCATCTAAAAGTTTTATAGGTGCATAGTGGGAGTCATGTGGAGACGTGCCTCTCCTCTGAGAGACTTAGAGACTTTAAAGTTACATAAGAATGCCGGAGGCTGTTATTTCAACTGAATCCTTAAATTCATCAACTGTATGTTTTGAATACTGTACCAGCCTCTCTTGCCTGTAATTCAAGATACATGGGAGGCCAAAGGCGGAGGAGAATGTTTGAACCCAGCCTGGACAAGTTAGCAAGACCCTGCCTCAAAATAAATAAAAGAATAATTACAAAAAGGCTGGGGATATAGCTCAATGAGGGGCATAGCTCAATGAGACAGTGCTTGCCATGTACGTGCAAGGCTCCAGGTGCAGTCCCCACTGCAGATGATAACAGCAACAATAACTACTAAGAAAAGTAATTACAGCCGGGCGTGGTGGCACACGCTTGTAATCCCAGGATTTGGGAGGCTGAGACCGGAGGATCCGGGTTCGCGGCCAGCCTCAGCTACCTAGTGAGGCACTCCACAACTTAGTGACACCTGGTTTCAAAATAAAGAATAAAAAATAGGGCTGGGGGTGTAGCTCGGAGGTGATAAAATCACTCATGACAAAACCCATTTAAGTATAATATTCCTATTGATACTCTCACGTGCTATGGATAGTTTCGGGAAGGCTTTGGAGCTATAGCTTTTTTCCATCAAGCTGAACTCTTCGTCCTAGTGCTTTCTCTATGCTCCAGGCTTAGCAAACGCCATCTCTGTTCTTCCATTGCATATACTGTACTTTATGGGCATTATTTTGTTTATACTTTGCCAACAAGAGTGATTGAAGAGATATAAAATCATGAATTTCCAATCATAGTGCTTGGGCATAGTAATCATTCAATAAGTAGCAACCGCTGCTATATAAAATATAGTTACTGCCTTCAAGGGACACAGAAATCAGTTGTCACAGGTATGCAAACAAAAATTGCTTGACATATTGACGCATGACATAATGGCAGAATGATACAAATAGACTGTTGGCCCCAAAGAGGGGGCGGAATCTGCTCATTTCAGGGAATAGAGGCTCAGAAAAGTACTCTTAAAGGACGAATAGAAATTTACTTAACAGTGCATAATAGGAATGTTCTTGGCAATGGTATATGTAAAGACACAAAAGCATGGAATATTACCGTGTTTTTAAGTAACTGAGTAGTTTGAGACAGAGAATTAGGTTTCAGTGAAAGGGTCATAAAAAAGTACTTTTGGAAAAGCCTGAAGAGGCATAACCCTGGAGAATCTGTTTAGGAGAGTATGATGATATTTGGATGTTTTCCGCAGGCATGAGGAGCCATGAAAGAATTTTAATATATGAAAAGTCATATGTTGAAAATGATTACTTTTAGCAATATTAGTTTTTCTATATTTTATCCACACGGCCATAGAAAACAGAGATGTAAGAATTACATTTTAAAATGGTCCAAGGTTAAATGCCACATTTAAATTTTAATCCTGGTTTGCTCCAACGGTCTCTAAACAATTCTTTCTTACCTTGTGACTGCCTTTGGGATATCATCAAATGGCCAGTGTGGTCCAAAGAACCCACAGCCGCTGGCTAGTAACGCAGTCATCTTCCCACTTTCCAAATTAATCCGAGCTCACGAAGCACATCCTAATGCAAAAGAGATTTCAGTTAAAAAGGACCCTTTAAAATACATCCTCTCCTGGATTGTAGTAACCTCTGTTGACAACCAGTATGACATCAGAAAACAACTGTGACATCATTGGGTGCTCTGAGGGCCAGGATAGGGAGGGAAGTGACCCACTAGAATAGTGAGCCACGAACCCCCAAGCTTTTCTCCTCCGGATTCTCTTACAGTCTGAGTAGTGCTTTGAGACAATAGTTATGTAACGCAGTGCCAACCTGCTGATCCTTACAGACATACAGTTAAGTGAGTGTTTGCTGTAGGTGTTTGTGTTTGGTTAACATACACCTGTGTTTGTGAATTTCTACATGTGGATTTAGACAGACATGTTCAAGCAGAAATTGCTTGTAAGAGAGTACAGCAGCTATTAGGCTTCCATTTGCATTCCTGTGGAGGAATGTGGATGGCCTAGCAAGGGAAAAAGAAGATCTGAGGACACCCCTCTAGATCAGCTCTATTTATTTATTAAGTTAACCAAAATTCCAAAGTTACCCAAGGGCAGACATTAGACTTGGGTGTGTAAAAATGATATACCTCTTTCTTTGAAGAATTATATCTAAATCCAGTAGAGCTACACAAACGAATAAGCAAAGTCCAAAGAACTACATTCTAATGGTGGAGCTATATTATGTCTCTATAGAAACAAAGGAGGTGGTGACTGTAGAATCGTTAAGACACCCGCGGCCTGTTTAGTAGGAGGTACTCTGTTAAGAACTGAGGTTGTAAGAAGAGTAAGATAGAGATCTCAGTATAAAGGATTAAACAGCCTAAGAATAACCAATCAGGGAACAAGTACTTAGTGTCTCAGCCATCTACCTGCCAGGTCTAACTTTTCTTCCTTCCTGTATCCTGTTATCTGAAACTGTTCTCACCTATTAACTTTGTTCTTCTGAAAGAAGACACACCATCTCCTTTCCGTTTGTTGCTTTGATTCTGTAATCTCACAACGACAAACTTCACGTGAGCTAGGGATGTTAAATGAATCTCGTCTTTTACTCAATACACAGTTGTTTAGCACATATTACACGTTCCAGGCACAATGCAGAGCTGAAGCCGTAGCCAGAGTCAAACTGAAGTAGTCGCCGTCAAAGAGCATCCGACAGAATGGGGTAAATTCAAGCGATTGCCATATTCACCTCCAGGTATGCCCTGTGACACCTCCGCAGGTAGCACAACTAGGAAATGTTTAGAGGCAAACAACACAGGGCAAGAGCTCCACACACCTCTGCTGGCGAGATCTGAAGGCGTTCAGCCCCAAGAGTGCTCCTGGGTCACCCCGTTAAGGTACCACATACCATACCACGCGTTTGTGATGTGGTTCTCTGGTCGTTAAGAACAGAACCAGAACTGCCAGTCGTTCCAGATTGGCTCCTGGTAACTGCCAGTTGGCAACGGTAACTTTGAAATTGGATGAATACATTTCATATACATTTCAAATAAATACATGCTTCTTAGTTTGGAATACGATATTTCCATTGAGTGACATAATCCCATGTTAAGTGTGGAGCCAAGATTAAGTCTTGTTAATTTTAAGTTTGACTTTAAAATTTTTAACTTTTATTTTCCTTTCCTTCCTTTCCCTTCTCTTCTCACCTTGTTTCTTCTTTCCCCTCTAATCCTTTCCTCCCTCTCCCCTTCCTTC
>PVLC010047366.1:0-11558 GCA_004027655.1 Graphiurus murinus
CACTCAAAAACTTTTCCCATCCCTTTTTAGTGTTTGCTTTTACTGACTAAACAAATTATGAAACAAAATTTGCTAGGGAAGACTAAAGTAATAAGGTTTGGGATAAGTCCCCAACACTATTGTTACTTATTAATATTATGAATCCATCCCTTATTGTAGGTCATCTAACCAAGTCAATACCTAGCACATTTTCAAAACTCTTCTAAACAATTGCAGGGAACACAGAAGTATTATAAAATACGGTTTCTTGCCGGGCATAGTGGTGCATGCCTATAATCCCAGTACTTAGGAAGCTGAGACAGGAGGATCACAGGTTTCAGGCCAGCCTTAGCAATTTAGTGAGACTCCCAGCAAATTTAGAAAGACACTGCTTCAAAGTTAAAAATAAAGAGTTCTGGGGTTGTGGTTCAGAAGTATAATGTCCCTGGGTTTAAACCCCAGTGCCAAGGCATTTATAATTGGATTATCCATACTAGTTTAGTTCTTAAGATTGCAGCTCTAGGAAATAAGACTTAGCAGATATCTTCAGGATAGTTTTCAGGTTGGACAGATTTCATCAGTTGAATGGACAATATCAACATTTCCCCTCTCAAGAGAGGAGCTTCTGCCTACTAAAGATGATGTTCTACCAGGCCTGCCCATCATAGCACACATTTCCTCCAGGCCACAAAGAGAGACATGCCACCCAAACTGTGTCAATCAACTCTCTACCCTAGGATGTTTTCAATATGGAACTTCTCATGTGGGAAGCTTTGGGAGTCATGAGACTAGAGCGTCTGGTGACGTTGGAGGGAGCCAGCATGAATAATAGAGATAACGTGCTGAGAGAAGCAGAGAGGAGAGAGAGCATGGCACCCTGGCTCTGGTTCCAGATCCCTAAGATTAACCAGGGCCCTGCCCTTCCCACCATTTGCTTATGTCTGCAAGAAGCTAGAAGTTATTGGACTTCTTTCCTTAACAACCAAAACATGTCGTGACAGCCATATGTTCTCCACCTCCAGAGGACCTGACAAGAGAAAGGGTCTTGGACTTCAGCAAGAATTACTTGAGGGATACTATTGTTATACTACATATGTGAAGCCTAACCTAGATCTTCAAATCACCCCGAATGACTGTCTTGGGTAGTTTTACATAAAAATCAGGGCCTAAAGTAAATTTAATATTCTCAAACCACTTGTTCTACAAACTTGGACTGTCAAAATGGTACAGAGACTACCAACTCCATTCAGCAGTGCAACTTCCCAGTGCTGCCTTCTAACTGGAAGAGCCCTCCCCATGCTTTCACCTTGCTACTTCTGCACCATGCACACACAAATATTAGCATACTGCTCACACACCTGCATGTGACCACTCACAAACACATTCTAGTGTCACCCACAGGTTTTGTGCCTTGTCACCAAAGCCTCAGTTGAGCCCCTCCTTCTCCCTCCTGACCATCTGGCAGCCACATCACCTCCAGGCCCTCTTTCTTCAGTTCTTCCCAACTCAGGGAAGCCCTGGTATCCCCATGAGGACCATGTTTTGAGGACTTTCTATGATTCCTATCAACTCTATTAACTCTACATAATAGCATTAAGTTTTCTTCCTCTGCGTGTTCTGTTTCTTTTTGGCAATTAAAGGGGCAGATTTGAAAAGTTCTCACCTCTTCCTATCCTACAGTTACATAAAATAAAAAATGGCAATACATGAACCACAACCCAGAATATTGTTTTTTCAGCTGCTTTTCTTTAACCTTGGGATTCCTGAATTGAAATAGGGAGGAGGGAGAATAATTAGGTATGATGCTTGAGAAATTGATTCCTAATAGTTTGTGAGGTTTAGGGTATTCGTCATTTCACCCACTATTCAAGTGTTTCTTCATGGCTTTCTCCACAAAGAAAAGGGTTCTTGGGAGGCAAATCTGTTTGAAATTATTTGGCTCAAAGACTGGCACTGTAAAATTAGAAAGAAAGAGGTCAAATAACCTTATAGCAAAGGGATCGGTGGATTTCTAGAAAAAAGTATGAGCCAGCATCATGTAGAGGCTTTCAGATGGCTACAGACATTGAAGAAACAAAGAGAATTTTTTTTATAAAAAGAAGAGTTTTCCCTACAGTAGAAAAGATTCAAGTTCCACTCACACCATTTTTTCTTTTGTTGCCTTGACCCTCAGCTGCTAACATAGCACCAAAATTATTGCAGACACAGTAGAGATGGGAATCTCCATTAATATTTACATAGCTTGCCACCCAGGCTATGACCCACCACCTTGCTGTTTCAAAATGATAGATTCATCTGTCTCCTCTGAGGACAGAGAAATCATATTTCACTAAGGAATAAGCATAATTTCTACCATATACGTGATGTGATTATCATGTCTGGTTTATTGGTCCAATTCACTACTGAGGCCATTTCATGGCTAAAAACATGTTCAATAAAATCCTGGAATGACTAGGACATTATGACTTTCTCCAAAAGTCTTTATTTCCTACATAGCAGTTATCACTACAGATATCACCACAGTTTAAGAAGGCACAAGGCCAAAAGAGAACCACAAGTTCTGCAAGTATTCCATGAAACATGGACTTCTCTAAGTAAGTACACACTCAGTGACAGCTGGAGGCAGAAATGCATTTCCTCCCAGTAGCTCTCAGTTCCAGTTTTGATCAGTTTGTTTAAAAATAAACAATTTGGCATCTGCCTTGGTTGTAAAACCAAAATCTGCAGGAAAGATAGATCATGTGACTTCCAAGATGTCCTTCAGATCTAAAATTCAAAATAGCATACAATGAAGTGACAAATCCCTGTAGTATAGAAGAGTGTAATGAGAACTCAGGAAAGAAAAAAATGTCAGGTTGCCTAGATTTGCCCATCAAGACATACTTATACAGAATTATTATCTGTTGTTGATGAGAAATTTATATTAAACTGGATATCCTATATTTTTATTTGCTAATACTGGAAATATTATCTAGATGGAAATATAGTGAGATTAATCCGTCACAAAGAGTAGAAAATCATATGTTCTCCCTAATATGCAGGTGCTAGGGAGAAGTTGGGGCATAAGAGGAACTCCAGATGAAAAAGGAGAAACCCTAGATAAGGAAAGAAGTTGACTTAACTGAAGGTGATGGATAGGGGATCAGGTGGGAGGGGGGCACCCTAATGCACATGATGTACTTTCACAAATATATCAAAGTCAATCACTAAACTGAACTTGAGAAGGAGGGAGGTTGAGGGAGTGGGGTAGCAATTGGGGAAGGGTTAAATGAGAAATGTGTGCATATATGCCTTTATCAGCTTGTACTTAACAAAGATGTATGATTACAATGCACCAATTAATAAAAAGAAACTAAATTAAAATTTAAGATCTAAAAATATATATATAAACTGTAAGAGTACTGAGGGAAAAAAAAGAAAAAGAAAGGTTCAAAGTGTGAAAAGTTTGGCAAAGTGTAGTCAAATGTGGTAGTCCCCAATGCTTGTTTTCTCCTTCTGGGAACATAGTAGGCTGACATGTTCATTTTCTTGAAGTTAGGTATTGCTAGATGGCCATTTCTGACCATATATTTTAATATATGACATATGTCACTTCGGGGCTAGAATATTTAATTGCCAGTGTTAAGTGTTACTGCACAATCTTTCCTTGACATGACAACCAACAACATTCCAAAGAAAGGAACCACTGCCAACCTGGATCCTGAAGTGAAGATGCCAGAGAGTAGAGCCCCTCACTCGTGTGAGACGGACATGTGGTACAAGAAAAAAACAAACCCTTGTTCTATTCATCCTCTGAGATTAGAGACTTGATACTGGAGCCTGGTCTTGGTTCTCCTGACCAACCAATCAAGGATAGATCTCTAGAGAAAGTAAAAGTTAATTATGCAGTAGAGAAAAGAGAGAAGCAAGTTTTTAGGAGATTACAGCAATGGGATATAAGCCAGAGACCATCAACAATACGAGAGCAAATAAGTAAAGAATATTCAGGTTTGAGGCTCAGGCATCAGGAATTTTCAAGTTTCTCAGGTGACTCTAAAGTACTGCACATCCAGGGCTGAGACCTGTTGGTCTAAATGACAGGGATGAGAGTAGACAGATAGGACAGGAATAAGGTACAAAGAGCTTGTGCAATTTTTCTATGTGTCAAAAGCCCCAGGTTTCCAGAAAATCTCAACAAAGATAGAAAATATTATTGTTAAAATTCTGCACAACCAAAAGAAAAAAGAAATTACCTGCCATGGAATGACCAGGTAATTTATAATAAATTACAAATGTCTTTCCTGTTTTGTCTTAAAAAAAACTCATCATTTTCTTTCAAAAAAAAAGGCTTAAAAGTTTACAGAAAGAACAGCACTTAGTGATGCAAATGTTAGTCTATTGTGTTAACACGGCCACTCATTCATGGCACCAATAAAAATATTACTAATTATGTGAGTGGCTAGTTTATTGGATATTTACTATGAGCAAGCAAGGCATTGTGCTAAGTAATTTGCAACCATAACCCCAGTCCTCACTACAGCCCTGTCAAGTAACTACAATTATTATCCACATTTTGTAGTGAAGGAAACTGGGGCTCATGGAGAAGGAAAATAACCAAGAATATGCAATATCAAAGGAGTCAATTTAGAGAAGAACCCTGATTTTTCTGAATCCAAAACACACTATTTTATAACTGCTACATCAAACTGACCCACTAAAAGTTCTTTCCACTTGGTCATTTTAGTAAATAATAGAATAAAGAATCTATTTTAATTTGAAGCAGAAGGTATTTGGTAGAAGAAAACAAATTTACTTATCTAGAAATGCTGTTTCTTCATAGGAAATAAACATCATCTTCAAAACATTGCCATTCTTATTTAAAAAAAAAAAAAAAACTTTGAAGAAAAGGAAAGAGAAATTTTTCTCCCCCCTCACCTGTCACAGTGACAAATTGGGGATTTAAATTAATTCATAGGCCAAATCAATGTCAGCTATGGGACACAGGGTTGCAGACTTCAATTTATAAGCAATATTCATCAGTTCTGGAGAGCAAAGGTAACTTCCAAACTGAAGAATTTACAATATTTTGAGTTGAGGAATATTGCAGCAGCAGCCAATATATGGTGTGACTTTTCTCCTTTCCTTCTGCTTCCCCTCTCTCTATCCCCAGGAAGCAAGAACCCTGCTTCTTTAGAAGGGGAGAGGAGGAAGAAATTAGATGAGGCAATACAAAAATTCAGGTGGGAAAAGTGACATCATGCCACATCAAAGAAAGCAGCCTCTAAGACTGAGACATAAAATTAACATCAGCATTAGTGAGCTCTGAGGTCAGCAAGGAGAAACACAGCAGCAATATTATCTAAGGTCCAACTGGAGGGCCATATCATCTCAAGTAAAAATATAAGTTACCTTAGCTTACTTGTTTAAAAGGAAGTGGGGAGGGGCTCATGAGTCCTGCTATAAGAAATTACATTGGTGGGAACTTAAGCCAGATGTAACTGCAACTACTAGCCATACCTACTTTATTAAAATTCACCTTGTATTAGCCTAAGGTCCATGGCCACAACCTTAAAAGTAAATACCGAGCCTGGTGTGGTGGCACATGCTTGTAATCTGAGTATTTGGGAGGCTGAGACAGGAGGATCTCAGCTTCACAGCCAGCCTCAGAAACTTAGCAAAACCTTCTGCAATTTAGTGAGACCCTTTTTCAAAATAAAACAGGGCTGGGGGTGTAGCTCTGAGGTAGAATGCCCCTGGGTTCAATCCCCAGTACCACAATAAATAAATAAATAAATAATAAACAAACCAATATTACCCCTTGAATGAAACTAAATGCAAAATTTAGAGCTTGTAAGAATTGCTCTTTATTAATTAAGCTAGTACATTTGTCACATCAGTTGTCTTTGTCCTTCCATCTTACTATTTAGCTGACCAAGGACCAGGTATTAATACAGGTTTTGTCCCTTAGGCAGTCTCTTCCTCCACACCTGTGGTTCCTTGGTAAATATTATCTGATAATGGCAATAAAGTCCCTAACTGAAATACCAGTTTGGGTATTCTTAGGAATTATCAGAAGCTGACAGCAACTCTGCCTCCAGATAGACTGAGGATCCTCAACCTTGATGACCACTGTAGCCACCTGAAGCCTGCAGCTTTGTCACTGATCAGCTGCCAAGACACTCAGCCAAGATGAGTTTTGAGAATAGACTGACTCTTTGATCACATCCAACATAAAGCCTGGATTGTTCTCAGGTTCCTGAATGCCAGAGTCAATATGAACACAGGGTAAGGAAGCCTTCACCGTTTCAGAAAAGCATAAAATTCTTGAGAGCCTTCTCTTTACTGCTGTTTACCATCCTAATACCACCAAAGAACCTGGTGAAAAAAAAAATAAAATAAAAAATAGATTAAATCATGTGCTATTTTCCAAGCACCAGGTCTCCTTGCTGCTGTCTGAAGGAGCCCTGTGTAAATGCTTTTTCTTTATTTTTTCTCAGTCCCTTCTTTTCCAACAAAGCACCACTTTCTTCTAACAAATGAATGTAGCAAGTCATTTTTCACCTACTTACAAGTACCAATATAGGCAAACTCATTGCAAACAGCTGATGAGGCAATTGTAAGGGATGAGGGATGAGTGCTAACATTTGTGCCCTGCCTGTGTGACTAAGATTTATAACTGTAAGCCTGCAAATCTCTGGTTATGTATGCAAATGTGGGGCCAATTAGTGATTCACCTGAAACTGCTAATTAAAAGGCCTGGGGTGATGGATTGCCACAAAGCGGGCAGATAGGGGCCTGGCTGTCCAGCACCATCTATTCCTACACAAAGGACAGCCCAAGGAGAGAATCTCAGCAGATTAGCTCTCTAAAGAGCAATCAGAATTATATATCTACTAATTTGGAAGAAAAAAAAATGTCGTGTGGGAAAATGTAATTATAATGCAGCTAGAAAATAAAAACAGGCGAAGCAAACCAAGCATTGTTGCATCATTAAAGGAGAAAATAACCCTACTGGGTAATTTTCCCATGGAATTCAGGACAAAAAAAAAAAAAAATTGGAAAACGGTTTGGAAGAAACCACATGTGATTCTTTCCCCTCCAATTACAACAAATTTCCACAGTTTTCAACTCAGCAAAATGCCTGGACCAAAGTTTGGCAAATAGCAAAGAATAAAGTTGTTAATAAAATAGAAAATTTGAGTCCCAGCCTTCCAGACGGAGCTAAGTTAAAGAGAGTCTTGTATTACTTAAACTAAGTTTTGAGATATTTATTCAATTTCTGACTCTCAGGTTCATCTAAAACAATCCAATTAAAATTCATATTTAAAAAGAACAACTGCTTCTCACAGCCCACAAGTAGTATAATCGATAGCTCTCCAGCTCTGTTATGTATGGAGTTCTAGGATATCTCTTCTTTTGTCAGCCTCCTTGGCTCAATCAGAGAAATATAAGTTACCAAGACATGGCTGTGGTCACAGTACTCTATGATCTACTGTCCCTCAAACCCACACCTCTTCATGATGCTCACACCACAACCCCAAGGACAGCCACAGCACCAGCTATTTGGACTCAGGGCCAGGCCTGTGGCCATGCAGACCTGGCCTTCAAAGAGAAACTAAGTGCAGGGTCTCATTTGGTTAGGAGCATTTTTCCCAGGCAGCCCCGGCATATTTGGGGAGTACAAAGGCTCCTCCTGAGTGGTTTTCTGCACATGCATCCCTGAGAAACTAATGAAGTGTCACATTAAAAAAAAAATACTCCTTAATTAAGTGATCTCAAAGAGGAAACAGCAGGTGGGCACCGTCAGCCTGCTACTGGCAGGACAATCTAATAGATGCTCATGAGGTTTACCTCATCAGTAAATATCGCTGCCTTGGAGAAAACAGAAATAAATAACCCTGAGCCAGGTATGTGGAAACTCTGGACATTTAGCTTGCACAGAGGCATCACCCAGAGTCCCGTTTGTTCTTCTTTGTTGCAGTCCTTTCTGTGAAACTTCTACAATATTCAGTTTTGCCCTCTTTAGGTATCTGTATTTACAGTAAAAAAAAATACATCACATCTTCCGAGATGAAATGCATCACGTTTGTTTAGTGTCTACCACATGCCCAGTGTTTCTTGTTGCATGATCACCATGAACCTTTACACCAAACAGGAGAGGCTGTGTCTTGTCCTAGCCATGAAATTGTCAAGTAGCAAAGCGGGCATTCAGGTGCCAAGCCTGGCTCTTTCCTTTCTGTTGCAGCTGCCAGCACTATTTGGAGGATCTCTCCCCTCCCCAGGCTTTGTCTTCCATAACATTTTATTTGAAATGTGTTCCTTATTTTATTTTGTAATCTTTTTGTGGTGTTTACCTGCTTTCTTCTTCTTCTATTGTCTATATATTCACCCAATCCTCTATAATTCTTTGTTTTTGCACTTGATTCTTTACCCTTCCCCTGCCAATCATTTTCCTTTGACATTGGACACCTAAAATCCTATATTACCAGTAACATCAGATAAGGACATGAAGTCTGCCCATGCTCTCCACTATACCCTCACCCCCCCACCTTCATATAAAGAAACCAACTGTGGGAAAAGTTAAACAACAAATACAAGGACCCACTGCAAAGCGGGAGGTAGATTCTGATAAGATAGTTAATTGGGAGACCATTAGGCTGGGATGTCTCTAGCACCTTGAGTTTCTATCAAGCAAGCAGAAACCCAACTCAATGAAAATAATAAAACAAAACTTAAGTTTAACTAATTGGAAACTGTCAACTAACCTCTACTAGGGATTTTATAGATTAAACCTTTTTGTTTGTTTGTTTGTCTTTTCCCTGAAAATATGTTACAAAAGTTTTCCTTTTGCATGCCCTCAGTAGAGGCCTGAACCCCTTATCATTGGATGCTGCCTAATTCATGAATCACTACCTGCTCAAGCAGACTCATTAACATTTTATTTTATTTTGGTTTTTAGCTTGACTATTATTTTTTTCGATCTTTTTGGCACTGGGGATCGAACCCAGGGCATTGTGCTTGCAGAGCAAGCACTTTACCACTGAGCTACATCCCAGCCCTCATTAACATTTTAACTTACCTCAATTTATCTTTTTTTTTGTGTGTGTGGTACTGGGGATTGAACTCAGGGGCATTCTACCTCCGAGCTACACCCCCAGCCCTATTTTTTATTCTTTATTTTGAAACAGGTCACTAAGTTGTGGAGTGCCTCACTAAGTAACTGAGGCTGGCCACGAACCCATATCCTCCGGTCTCAGCCTCCCAAATGCTGGGATTACAAGTGTGTGCCACCATGCCCGGCTCTCAGTTTATCTTTTAAGTCAGTCTAGAAACTAAATCTTAATTCTTTTTTTTTTTTTTTTTTTTTTCAGTACAAGGGATTGAATCCAGGGGTTCTCTATTGCTGAGCTACATCCTCAGCACCTTTTTTATTTTATTTTGAGACAAGGTCTCCCTAAATTGCCCGGGCTGGCCTTGAACTTGTGACACCCCTGCCTTCTGATTCATTGGGATTACAGGCGTGTGCCACCACACCTGGCCCTAAATCTAAATTCTTACTTTAGTGTTTTTTCTACCTCATCAACTCTCCTCCCCTTGACCATAAGCACATAGTACAAGTCCACTTTTCCTCACTGCAGAGTCTTCCTGGAGATCACCATTCCCCTCTGTTCTGTCCTGACACTTTTCAACATGTGCTCCCTAGGGGCTTGAGCTCCCTGAGGATGGAGACCTTGACTTATTTCTACTGCATCTTCAGCATCAGTGCCAGCTGATACACTGCATTAATGCTGTTTTGCCTAGATTTCTTCACAGTTCCCAGCACACATCTACTCTGTCTCTGCCTATGTATTTTATAGTTCTCCCTACCTAGAACCCTTTGCCCTCCTCCTGCTATTCTCCTGGTTTGTTCCACCCACGTGCTCAAGTCTTTTCTCTGCTATGAACTCAGCACTTCACCCTGCTTGGATTTTTCTCATCCTCATCTCCTGCCATCAGCTGGCGATGATGGTGCACATGTATAATCCCAATACTTGGGAGGCTGACACAGAAGGATTGCTGATTTGAAGCCAGCCTCAGAAATTTAGTGAGACCCTGTTTCAAAATTTAAAAAAAAAAGAACTAGGGGAATATAGCTTGCAAGTAGAATATCCCTGAGTTCAATCCCCAGTACCACAAAGAAAGAAATTGCCATCCATATAACCTAGTTTAGCATTTAATTATATGACATTTTGCTTCATTTATGTTAATCTTTTCTCCAGATCATTGGGAATAAGTGCCAATTCTTGTGTTAAAATAATAATTTGCATCTAACTAGAGCTTTGTAGTTCATAAAGTATTTTTTTACATAGTTATCTCCTTGAACCCAGGATGTGTATTGGGCACCTCTGCTCTGGTCCCAGTTCTGCCTCTTCCTAGGTTTTCAAGACTCAGAGCCAGTCAGGCTTTCCTGGGCCACACTGCCACTCAGTCACTGGAGGATCAGAACTGACACACTGTCATCACTGAAGAACTGATATATACATTCAGTAGCAGTCCACATTTTCTGTGTGGGGGACAGGAGTGGGGAGTACTGAGGATTGGACCCAGGGGTGTGCTATCTCCAAACTACACCCAGTCCTATTTAATTTGTTATTTTGAAACAGAGTCTCACTAGGTTGCGGAGAGTCTTGGTAAGTGCTGAGGCTGGCCTGGAACCTGCAATCCTCCTATCTTGAGTACTGGGATTACAGGCATGCACCACCACACCTGGCTTCACATTCTCTTTAACCATACATCTTTTGAAATGTTTACCTCACCGCTTTCCTACCGTGCATTTTCTATATTTCATTTAATCTTAATCCTCTATTTCACTTTTATTCCTGTCATGGCAAATTAAGTACACAACTAGGGGTGTGTGTTCCTGTAACTTGGTTTTGAGGTCACAAATTCCCTACACAGTTAAAACTGTAGGGAAACCGAGACCTTTCGATCGTGTAGGTTATCTGAGATGATCCTGGAGTAAATTAAAAGTACTGATGTTTTGATTGGAATTCACTCTCAGATGAATATATTTTATAATTTTTGAAAGAGCTTGGGTCACAGAAGTTCAAAAAGAACTCACTGGAGTTTCTTATAAAAGAGTTTGTGAAGATCTGTTGTCTATTGGCCTCCACTCAGAATCAATGCTGATCAATAATCCTGAAGGTAAGGAGCCTTCCAGTTAAGCTGACTAAATACAAACTAATATCCTCGTTCTGCCACTGGACTTCATTATTTTAGATAATAGTTTTACATTTTTTAATTCTTAATTCCCTAATCAAGTATGTTCTCTTACAAAAATTTCTGGCCTAATAACACTTTTTATTGCATTCATTTATATGCATATTATCACCTGCAGCCACCATGAAAACTGCTGGGTTTGAGCAGGTTACAAGCATCCTAAGGGAACAACAGGTATGTAAGTGTTAAATTTTTGCACACACCTGTAATCCCAGTGTTTTGGGAGGTTGAGGCAAGAGAATTGCAAGTTCAAGGCCAGCCTGGGCAACTGAGCAAGATTCTGTCTCAAAAATAAGAAAATCAAGCCGGGCGTGGTGGCGCACGCTTGTAATCCCAGCATT